>LIEC01010333.1:0-28846 GCA_001925005.1 Drosera capensis | reverse complement strand
ATTTGATTTTGACGAAGAGAGTGAGAAATTGAAAGAGAAATTAATTTCTATGCCTATAATTCAGCCATGGGATTGAAATTATCCATTTCAGATAATGTGTGATCCAAGTAATAAGGGTGTAGGCGCCGTTTTGGGTCAAAGAGTTGACAAAGTCCCTCACGTAATTTATTACGCGTCAAGGACGCTTGTTAAGGCCTAATGCAATTATACAACAAATGAAAAAAGTTGTATGTAATCATTTTTGCCTTAAAAAAATTGATTGTTTTCTCATATCACGTTGCATTGAAACACTTACTCAAGAAAAAGGAGTCAAAATCAAGGCTTTTGATCGGGTTCACCTTTTATAAGAGTTTGATATTAAGATCCAAGATAAGAAAGACGCTGAAAATTATGAGACAGATCATTTGAGCCGCATAATAAATGCTGAAGATATTTTACCAATTTCGGAATTATTCCCAGATGAGTATTGGTACTCGATTTATGGTTTTCATCCTTGATATGCTTGATTTAGTGAATTATTTGGTGACCAAGAAATTGCCTATGGACATTTCTAGACACCATTAAAATAAAATAAAGAGTGATGTCAAATATTATGTCTAGAAAGATCCATATTTGCTTAAATTTTGCTTAGATTATATGATTAGACGATGTGTGCCAGACAATGAAATTCCATCAATTCTACAGCATTGCCATGCCTATGAAGTTGGTGGGCATTTTGGAGCAAGATGAATAGCGCACAAGATCCTAGAATACGGATTCTTTTGACCTACTTTGATTAAGGATGCCTATGATCTTGTGTAAAGGTGTTAAGATGCCAAAAGACAAGGAATATTTTAAAAAGAGATCAAATGCCATTAAAATATATACACGTGTGTGAAATTTTTGATGTTTGGGGTATAGATTTTATGGGGCCCTTTCCTAACTCATTTGGTAATTTTTACATCTTGTTAGCAGTTGATTATGTCTCAAAATGGGTGGAGGCTACAACAACTAAAATGGATGATGCTAAGGTGGTAGTCGGATTTATTAAAAATCATATTTATGTAATCGGGTAATTGAACCTGTGTTAAAAAAATATCATGTAAATCATAGCATCTCCACTGCATATCATCCTCAGACAAGTAGACAGGCTGAGATATCAAATCGAGAAATTAAATCGATTCTAGAAAAAAATGGTGAATCTCAATAGAAAGGATTAGAGTTTGAGACTTCATGATACTCTATGGGCATATCGAATGGCATATAAAACACCCATAGGGATGTCTCCCTATCGATTTTTATTTGGTAAAGCATGTCATTTTCCAGTTGAAATTGAACACAAAGCATATTGGACGATTAGACAAATGAACATGAATTATAAAGATGGAGTCAAAAATCACCGGCTCCATTTACAAGAGCTTGAAGAGATCCGCAATGATAAGTATGAAAATGTAATAATTTATAAGGACAAAACCAAATCATTGCATGCCAAAATGATCTCGAGGAAAAAGTTTAAGGACGGTGATAAAGTCCTACTCTATAATTCAATATTAAAATTTTTTCCAGGCAAGCTCAAGTCAAGATGGAAAGATCCATTTTGTAGTGACTAAGGTGTTTGACTATGTGCAATTGAAATCCGGAGTTTGGATTCGAATAAAATTTTTAAGATCAATATAATATGTCTTAAACATTATTTTGATGGTTTTTCAAGACAATGGGAAGATGAGCTATTCTATGATGGTGATTTCACCAACTAAAAGTCACTAAGCGCTGAAACATTGTCGAGCCAACGACGTTAAACAACAGCACTACTTGGGAGGCAACCCAAGCTCATTTAAGCATTTAGGAAATTTAGTTTTAGCCAGATTAGAATAAGCTTATTATATGTGGTAATTTATAACATATATTTCAAGCGATTCCAAACACATCCCAAACAAGTGTTATAAAGTGTTTATAATGGTTTGGGGGAATTGAAAAAACTTTCGGGACGAAAACTAAGTAAAAAACCAGGAATTCTAGTTGTCACAGCCATGAGAAATAGGAAATTCATTGGGCTGGTTCTTTTTGAAACGTCATGCCCGTGACACTCGTGTCATACCCATGACGGGCTCTTGGGAGGCTTATAAATGCACTCTTCTTCACATTTTTATCCTATTTTCTGCACTCAAATTTCCACACACGATTTTCCCTCACCAAAAATCATCAAATCTCTACCAGATTTCGTGATTCTTGTTCCTACACTTCATAAATCATCATCTACACTCGTTCCACACCATTTCCATCCTCGATTCATAACAAACAACTCCAAATCCATAATAATTCGAACCTCAAACCTTGTCCAAATTTTCCAATTCTCATTGTTTAGCCTCATTCAACACAACAATCTACTCCATTTGTCTAGGGTGATTTTGGGTTTTTGGACGCATTTTGAAGATTTGGAGGGTAAGGGTTTTGGAGTTTTTTAGGTTGTGATTTGATCGGGATCATTTCTACATAAATTTAATAGTCTTTTACTTAGCATTTGTGATGATAAATATATTGAACATAGTTATTTTTACATCTCAGGATCAAATTGTTGAAAGCGTTGAGTCACAAAACAACCAAGCCCATTTGGAACAGTGTTGTACCCCATTTCGTTTTGTGCGCTCCAGCCCACACAACAACAAATGCAGCAGCCCATTTCATTCTAATCTATCATGCGGCCTAGCAGCCACCCATCATGTCCACCGCCAATCACGCCTAGCAGTCAGCCACCAACAACAATCAAGCGTAGTCAGCCACGAGCTTGCTTCAAAGATCGGATCTTGAGACTCTTTCTCCATAGGGGTATTCCTGAGATGCTGTCGAATTTTCTTACATTTAAGATGGCGAATTTGATTGCTGAAATCACCTCTAAAAAGAAAAAGAAAAAGCAAAGAACTAACAGAGGAGACAGACCCATTAAGATTGAGCCACCACGCCAACGTCTCTAAACCAGAAAATCCACCATGCCAAACATCCCCTACCTTCGTGAACCAGCCCGCTGTCGACCTCCTTCCTCCACAGTCTTTCCCGTAGTTGCCCTCCCTGTACCCATACTCCTTATATCATTGCGCGACGAGGCGGGCGGGGACAAGATGGGCGACGACGAGGCGGACGAAGACGAGGTGGACAATGACTGGCGAGGCTGGGGCGGTGTTTTGTTACGGTTGAAAGGAAAGGAGAAAGGAAGAGGCGGTGGTTGTGCGTGATGGAGAAAGAAGGATGGGCTTGAAACCCATTAGCTAGGCCCAGGCCCAAATTCCTCATTGGGTTCAATGTAAAAGCCCAAAGGGCGGTGGAGGCCCAACAACATTAATTCAGGCTCAAACCAACAATTGATGCATTTTTTTCTTAAAATTCATGTTGGTTGACTCATTAAATATTATGTCTTATTTTTCAAACATTAGAATCATGAAATAAATTTCAAAAGGTTAAGGTGAAGGTTTGCTTAATTCATAAATATGCATTATTATTAAGCTATGATTGAAATGACTCATGATTAAGTGATTATTACGCTCTTAATGCTTCCATAAAGATTGATCAACTTTTGAATGATATGTGTTATACAATTAAGACCGAAAGGAGATATTATATGAATGCTCAAGTAATAAACACCGTGGATTAAGTTGATACATGCAGCAGTTATAGACATAGATGTCATATTTCTATGTTGAAAACTAAAGGATTTTATAAAACTTAATGCATTAATATTTTTCTAAATTCATATTAGAAATAATATAGGTTGTTAAACAATAATAGCATTAATATTGCTCGAGAGAGAATATTAATGGTTTCAAAAAAATCCAATTATTACATGAGAACATAAGTCATAGCCTCAATAATATTACATTGAAGTGAATTTGCAAACCTAAGCCTTAGCCACTTCTTACTCATTCTATTTAATCTGTATTAATTAGACAATCACCAATTATTTCATTATCTAGATAAAGTAAGGATAACATAATTTCGGTACTTGTTTACACAATCCATGTGGATTCGACAATCCGGTATTTATTTACCAAATATTATGCTACCAATGCACATGCTGTTTTACCAATTGAAAATTACATTGGTCATGATTTAGTTTTTGGGTAATTGTTGGATTATGGTTGCCTCGTTGATTGCTAAGGATGATGAACATAGGGAAGAGGCAAAAGACTACTACGACAAGTACTAGTAGAGCACGTATAGGTTGGGAAGTGTTTACACCATACCCTAAGCATGTAAACTTAACCAAGAGGCATAATCTTGATAGATATGAGATCTTGAAGTAGAGATCGGTAGTACAGATGAGATGGTTGGACATACGGGATTGCATGAGTGTAGGAGTTTAGTATGACATCTTGTGGATGTGTGAAAGACTTGGTTGGGAGGATTTCCTAACCAAGCAATAGAAGACATACAAGCAACTAACGCTTGATGTGTTGAGCACATTGAGTGTGGAGATATATGAGGTTGATTAGGAGTCTACTGAGAATGATAGATGTAAGATAAGCTTCCAACTCACGAATGTGAGGCATGAGATGTCTCTTGTGGAGTTTGGAGAGGTGTACCGCTTCAAAAATGAAGGGGAGAAGGCCATAACAAAGGGATTCAAGACTGTGAGTAGCCATTCCCTATGGAGAAAGATGATTGGGGTCGAATGGTTCTCCAAGTTGGCAAAGAGTACACAAATCCTTAACCCATCGATAAGGCGATGCTTTGGCATTTGGCCAATACTATTTGTGCCAATGCCAATGACCAATACTGTTTTGGAGACAAAGACACATACAAAGATAGACATTTATAAACCTCCATGTTTCCCTTTTATGTCATTTATCATTATATCAATCGATTATAGGGGATCATGGTGTGAGTTTTTTTTTTTTTTTTTGAAAATATGTTTTTATTTACAAATCATTCATCTTTCATGGTGACCTTTATGTTATTTTTAGTTAATGAAGAATGTTTTAAGCCTACTCATCAATGAAAAAAAGGAAAAAAAGAAAGACATTTCCATAACAATTCGAAACAAGCAAAGAGCTTCAAGTGCCATGTCCCTTACCTTGGTAATCAAAATTATCATTTACGAATAAAATGGGGGGCATGGTATTGAGCTTGAGAAAAAAAAAAAAAAAGAGAAAAAAGACACATATCTAGTAGGAAATCTGGACCTCCTTTGAGACATTGGGAGTTTCGGGAAAGAGCAATGTCGAATGCATTTCTACTATAAGCAAGTAACTAGGGTGGAATACAATGCCTATTGAAAATGTTTTGTCTTCCTACACCATGGGAATATCTGCAAGGGTGTGAAGGACCATGTAAGGGAATGATTTGAGGGGTAATTTATGTGGTGTGAATAAGGATGATGGATGACTTTAGAACGTTTGGATCCTTCAACATATATTTCGTGAAAATGATCTTTTGCATGTCTTGCATTCTGATTACGTTATTGCTCAATCTATGAAATTTGTTTATTGTATCTCGTTTGATTGAGTCTTTTGTCTTACTCAAGCACGAGCAATGGTTAGGTTTGGGGAAGTTTGATGAGTGTGAAAGCACTCATATTTTTCTAAGTTAATTGTTTTGTTTTAGGTATATTTTGTGTCGTTACTTTATGTCTTGTGCTTAGTTTAGTTCTTGAAATATTGGTACTGTAGTTTGTTTATTTTTGTCAGAGATTTGATCGAGAAAAGAATTTTTTATTTGAGTTATGAAAAGTGATCAAAGTGTGAAGACCTCTTTTATAAAGTGTTTCAACAAATTATGAAGACATTGAGGCTAAACGATGCATTTGCATGACAGATGCTCTGGAGGAAAACTATGCTGATCACGATCGTCACGGGCATGACGGCACTTGTCAAGGGCATGACGGGAATATCCTCGTCATATATTTTGTCCGAAATTTAGATTTTTCACCATATATCTTTCTGTTATTTATTTTTCTAAAAATAAGGATGCTATAACCACGATATATACGTAAGTTTTATCAGTTTTTTGATAGATCAAAAACCTCAAAAATCTGGGGTTTCTCATAGACTTTTTACTTTGCTATGGGTTTCTGGAGTTGTAATTCAATTGAACATTCAAGGACTACTTTCACAACTATTCCTCATTCAATTATAGACCTTTATCTCTCTCTCTCTCTTTTGATGATGTCTCCATTACTTGTCACTTTAACCATGTTTGTGTTGTTTAATTTAATCATGATTGAATAGACTTTTGGTAGGAGACATAATAATGAAGTTCTAGTATAGGGATTATGAGATTATGAACTTAACATGATTGGAACCATATTTGTTCATTCTATGATTGCTATAAAAGGGTTGAACTTTATTTGGTAAACAACTAATACAACTTGGATTGATCACCTTGGTTATGTTAGAATGTTAATTATGCTAACGATACATTCTCATTTGATCATATTAGTAGCATCTAATCAAAATGATACATTCTCTTTTGGTCATTAATTAATTAGAACCTTGTGCATGTGAATTGATAAAAAAAAATATCTTTTTTTATTGAGTCATATTTGGTTTGTTCTTTATTTGATGCAACCTTATTAGTTTGACATATACATTCTCTTTTGGTATGTTGGATCAATTTGGTTTGGTTGATTTTATATTCTCATTTGGTAGTTAACACTTTAAAGAGACTCTTATTTTATAATCAAACCAATAATAGAACAAATCAACCTATGAATCACATCAATTGTTATCAATGGTTAATCCACTATGCTAGAATAGATTTATAAAGTTTCCTACACTTTAATCCTATAGTTTACAACCACACTAGAAATAGTAATTCAATTGCTTTCTTAGTTCTTATTACTTAAACTTAGCCTCTTTATAACGAACTCATCTGTGCGTCTGTGCAAATAAAGTAATGCGTCTAGTTAAAACATAACTAGTACGCCTATGCAAAATTAGTATGCTTATGCAAAATATAGTACATTAAGATTAATTTATTTTAGGCATATTAGTATTGGGAGAAGATGTATTATATTTTGAGCAAGTAGTACTTCTTTCTACGAGAAAGGTATCTATCGAAAAATAGCTTGTTTAACTTATCACAATTCAACTTTAAGCTCCCAAGTTATAACATTATCTCAAAGTTTACAGCTCGACCTCAAGGCCAAAACTAGCTTTCAATCGACGACTCCATGAACGACGACAATACCATGCGAGCCTTGAGAGAATCAGAGGTGGTGATGAAATTGGGAAATTCGCAAACCACAAAAACATTGTTCTTAGCATTTAGGTCCTGGCAGACAACAGAAATAAGTACCAAAAAATCTAAGTTATTGACAAAATAATTCATAAAATGACTTTCACACCTGTCTCCAAAATCAATGTAATGCAACAATGGATGTAGCTCATGTAGAACTTGAATCCTTAAAAACAAGACATGTATGCCTGGACAATTTCATTCAAATCGTATTTCCTATGTTAGTTGAGTGATCTTTATCATCTGAACCTTATGAAGAAGTCCCTCTTGTCAGATTGTGAGGAAGTACGCCAATCCATGCAGACTTAATTTCATGAATTTGTTACTAATACCATACTGATGAAGACATATGAGAATGCATCTCAAAAGACATTGGTTGTGTTAGTTATGTCAGATTTAAGTCAATTGTTTTTACTTGATATGCGAAGCTAACAGGTATGTAGACCATCCAATATGAAGATTCTTTTTCAGACAACGTACATCTAAAAATTCAATCGACATTTGATTTCTACATCGACTTCTGATGATGATGATGAATGAATAAATGAATGAATGATTGTGATGATGATGCAAATAATGATGAGCGAAGATGATGATTTTGGAGATGATGATGATCGAAGATGACGACGATGATGATAATGATAGTAGATAAGAAGGAGACTATGATGATCGATGATGGACAGAGAAAGGAAAGAAGAAAATAATCAAAAAATATGCAAAAGGATGAATTAGAAAAGTTTAGGTGTTTTTGTGTTAAAGTGGTACCTTGTGAGAATAAAGTTCCAATGATGGTACCCTCCTTGAAAATAAGTCTCCAAAATGCTATCCCATAGAAATTTTCACTTATCTTTTTATCATTTCGATTATGTATCAGTGTTGGTATGAGTCAATATTATTTTTGTTAATTTATCTGATTTATGTGATTTTATATGGTTTTTAGATACATTTTTATAGATTGTTTGTGATTGTTTTAAAAAAACAGTTTCTTTATTGTTCGCAACGAGGATAAAACCAATATTTTTAGACCTGGACCGTTCATTGAATTGAAAAGTCTAGTGGGCAGATAGGTGGCTAGTTTAAGAGTGGTTGAACCGTGAAGCAATAATTATGTCATAAATATATATTTTTTAATCAAGTTATTAATATTTTTGGGAATAACATACTATAAATAAAAATAGAAAAGTAAATATTTTCCCAAAATTTTACTAGTGATAAATAAACATAAGAAAAAGAAAAAAAAATAAAAACAACTACTAAAAGGAAAAGCAAGGAATATAGATCAGTTATAATTTTTTTTTTTTTCGAACTCAGGAGACAATTATTATTCACACCATCAATCCAACCCAAAAGATTCAATCCATGAATAACGGCCCAGTCCAAATAGGCCCATCTTTTGAATTATCTCCTTCCTTTTACTAACCCTAATCACAGGGATATTGAACATGCATGACCACGCCACCACAAAACTATCCCCCTTTTATTCTCCTTAAACGGTTCTACTCGTCAAATCCCTCCCTAACTTTGATCTACCAGTACTACTACTAGAGGCATGTATGAAGGTCATTAAGGCCCTCACTGTCTTATCAGAGGATTCAATCTCACAAACTTATAGTGAATGAACTGATCATCAGAGCAATCAATGTATATCACTCCCCATTTATCAAGATTCCGAGAAATCCAAATCCTTCCATTGAGGGCTCTAATATAATTATTAAGGAAAGACCAACTTCTAAAGTAAGAATTCTTGACCTTTGAAAAGTTCTTAGCCTTTTCACGAGTTTCCAATACTCCCATCAAACTAATATTATTCAACCTAACAAAATGCCTGAAGGCAATTGTCTTTCTGGGTTATTCCGACCATGAATATTCCAACTCCTATCATGGATTTAATTCTGCAAGGGGGACTGCAGATTGCTCTCCTAACATCTCTTCACTAGACAAAGGGAGGTCATCAGGAATAACAATGGCTTCATATCTCGACCAAAAACAGTGGTTAGAAACATTAGGAGGACTGGCCTGGTCTTTTTTTTTTTTTTTACTTCTTTGAACAAGAGTAAAACCCTTCGCATCCTCATTACACTGTTTGGAACCCTCTTTCGTCTGAATTTTCTGCTTAGTTACCTATTTCTGAACCATGTGTTCCCCTCTTCTTGCAGTTGCTATCCATATGGCCCCATCTTTTACATTGTTTGTAAATGGTAGGTCTCCATTCATAGAGGATCTTCTGTTTAATAATAGTACCAGCAGGACTTGTGAAAGAGATCTCATCCATCAACTCCTTATCAGTAAACAGATCCATCAAAACACTAGGATACGAAATATGCCTTTTTGCTGCTGTTAACTTATCTCTTACATATAGGCACATCTACTTTCCCAGAGCCTTTTTATCCCAGTACTCTAATCCCAGTTCAGGTAATTAAATCCATGTTGGTACTCTCAGAAACAAAGCATCATTCATGTGAAAATCAGCACTCTATTCTCAAAGAACCAAAAACATCGAAGGGAAAAACCACATGGAACTCTGTACTCTCACCTTGTCCTGTTCATCCCCAAAGCGAAAGATGAAATACCCATCATTGTGAAGTAACACTTCAGGTCTGGCAATCCCCTTCCATTGAGAGGAAACAAAACCTTCCATAGTCGTGAAAGGAATCTGTTCACCCATAATATACCCAATGAGTGAGTTTTTCCTATTGAAGTTGTCATGAATAAGTTAGGAGAACAAAGGACTTTGACATTACAGGGCACAGAAAGATTTACAAAGCGCCTGGGCGCAATGATGTTCCATGCCCGAGCACAGGCGCGGGTCGTCTTTTCTACAGGAAGAGGTTTTGGGCCGAGTGTGAGATTCGATTAAGATTTGATCCAATTTTGGTGTATATCTTCTTATTTATGAATCTATAAATAGCCCTGCATCGAATTTAGTTAGAGATTGTCAAACAGAGAGGGTTTTCATAGAGATTATGAGAGACTTTCTGTAGGGTTTAAACAAAACATAAGATGAGATTGAGTGAGTTTAAGAAAAACGATCATTATAATCGTGTGATTCGATTACTAGATTGTTTCTTGTGAGGGTTTTTCTCTAGATGATCGGATTTTCTCTAAGTTAAATCTCGTGTGTTATCATTTTCTTTCTTGTTCGTTTTGATCATTGCTTGTTTGTAGTATTTGGATCTATTGATTCTCGTGTTTGATTCGTAACATTTCCAATATTGAATTTCATCCTTGACATCATCCATGGTGATAACCACATCCTCATCACGTCGATCCAACCTATCAAGATGTATCCTATTATTAATCGCTCCATTCCTCAAAGATTTTTCTACAACAACCTCAGCAAAAGTTTTCATCAATCCCTCTTCAATGATTACTAGCGATTTCCCTCTTTCCTCTTTCTCAACTATATCAGCCCAACTACTACCACCTAGTGTTTTCCCTTCTAACCCCATCAACGGTGTCTTCGAAGAAAGATTGCTAATGAGCAATTTTGGGTTAGGGTTTTCAAAGGTCACCATCTCATTAATATCGCATTGGATCTTCACATCCTTCGTCTTTGTAACCTTTTGCTTTGATGACGATGCCGAGCCCTTCTTCTTCTTAGAATTATCGTGTCCCACATTTTTTTGACGATGGTTTCATCGAAAAATCAAACCGACGGCCAGAGTAGAGCACCCATCTCTATCATCTGTTTCACTACAGTACATCACTAAGATGACCTTGACAAGGTATCGCTTTTGTTGTTAATCTATTAGCAAGATTCAGTTCTTCGTCAAAAATAAACATTGGAACGGAATAAAATAAATATTGTTATCTTCGTGGAACTATAAGAATGAGCCTATTTTATTCAAGACGAACAAAATCACATCTCATTGGATATGCAGATGCATGATATTTTTCTAATCCACATAAAGTAAGATCCCAAACTAGGTATTTATTTATCTATAATGGTGCAGCAATTTCATGAAAATCCACAAAACAAACATTAACTATTACATCTTCAAATCATTACGAATTACTTATTATTAATGAAGCAAGTCGAGAATGTGTATTGGACTAGAGAGTCATGTCCTTTCAAGTAAAAAATAGACAAAGGTCAATAACAGATTATGGTTTTCCTTCTCCCATTGGTTAAGTAATGGGGCGAGACCAACACAAAAAATTGATTCAATGACTTGGCTTCGATCTATGATCCATCATATTCAAAATTCATTAGTATTATTTTCAATTAAAGATGGCCCCTGTAATGTATGAAGATAATGTAGCATGCATATTGTATAGCTTAAAGAAGGATACATAAAAGATGATAGAACTATACATATATCGTCAAAAATTTTGTTTGCACATGATCTTCAAAAGAATATATATATAAATATTCAATAAATTCGAAACAATTGAACTTGGCAAATCTGTTCACAACCACTCCCTAAAACAACTTTTGAGCTACTCGGGCATCAAATCGGGATTCGACGACTCAAAGATCTCCCTAGTTGAAGATGTCTCAATAAAATCAGATATTTTTTAGGGGGAGTGTATTCTTTTCCCTTTGATCAGATTTTTATCCTGATAGGTTTTTTCTGATAAGATTTTAACGAGGCAATCATATTTCCATAACTAAATAATATTTTTAATATAAGGTTTTGTTGTTGTCTAGTCACCCAAGGGAGAGTGTTATAATTCAATGGTGATTGGGGTGTTTGACGATCCAACCCCAAAACCAAACTGAATGAGGTGTGTCAGGAGATTGATTGCACAACTTTTGTTTAGTTATTATGAAATGTGTGTGTTACCCGTGTATAAAAGGAAAGCTTCTCATCTGCATATGTACACCTATAGTTACAAAAAGAATTACTCCCTCCGTCTCATAAAGAAGGTAACCTTTTGATCGGGTATTCGTGTCGATGTAAAGTTTAACACACGTACGACGACAATCAAATGTAATTTTTATAAAATTTTCATGAAACATCAATGGTTATCTAAATTACGTAATTCAACCTGATACATGTTGCGGGACGATCAGATATGATTTGATATGAAAATAAGACTTGTATTCATTAGTATTAAAATAATATAAAATACATATATGTTGCATTGTTCGTGGGTTAGAGGGAGTAACATAAAGACGCAGAGTATTTCCTTCCCTTGGCTTTTGGCATTGGATTCTTGTGCAAGCTTTGATGTTACTTTATTATAATAGTTGGATATTAGTTGTGATATATATACTAATATGCGTTACATAAATGTTGCGTAGGAGCAGAGGGTGCGGACGTCATGGAAGATGAGCAGGATTTTGATATTTGTAATCTCGCACGTTCACAATTATAAGATGACAAACGTCGTTAACTTTATTTATAACCTCATGTTATAGGCTCACAATAATATAATTTAAACCCTGTTTGTATATCTGTGGGTTATGTGATTTTCTTGACTTGCCATGACAAAGGAAATAATCTTAACAGGTTAAAATCCTATTGACATGAAACTTGAATCATGTTAGAATTGAAACCTTGGCAACGACCATAATAGTTGCATGTATTTAAAATTCTAATGTAATGTTTTTATAATTCGATTGTAAAAGTATTCATGGTGTTAAATAAGTGTTCACATGAAATGTTCATGCTTAGTTAAATCAAATGGTTGTGCATGGTTATTTGTGTTATACATGATTGCGTTGTTTCTTGATAATTTAACATACGTAATGAGCATAAGTCATCGCAAATCATTTGATTCAATGTGAACAATACATGAATTAAATCTCGAACGTAATAATAAACTCCATGGTAGTCATCAGTTATACATGATAACCCTTAAAATTCAGTGCTTGAATAATTACATGATGAATAATCCTGAATAATACTTGTTGATTAAAAGACATTAATTTCGGATAACGTGGGATTAGGACAATCATGCGTCTTCTTGACTAGTTAGGGTTCATTTCTTGGGCGTTATCCATCTTGGGTACTACAAGCCCACATGTTAAATGGTCTAACTAACCTACTAGTAGACTTTTTGTTTCTTAAGCTATTTACATATCCATTTCTGATAAAACATGAAAATTAATTATCGCAAGAAATACTTGAAATAATACATGTGTCCTGTACAAGATCCTGGAATTATAAAAGTCCATAATACCTGTGCGTGCAATCTGATATCATTTCCTATTATATTATAGCCTGGAATATTATATTGTTTGTTGTATAGGGTCGAACACGTATACAATAAGACGCGTTAGTCCCTGTAATTAATATGTATCTTGTTGTTACTGAGGTTCAAAGATCACGGTTACATGATTGATTACATGTTGAAGAGAGGGTCGGAAACGAGTTGTAGTAGCTTGAGAAATCAGTACCAGCTTGAGTAATATTTTATGTGACTTTTGTCGTAATGTTTATTTTCGTTAAGACATACGGGATACAATCTTGACATTGAAAACATTGTTATTGTCTTGGGATATCTAGTTTATACTTCTGTTAGAGCAAGTCCTATGGCTAACTACATATGATGTTTTATGTTAAAATATAACCATAGTTCTCAAATTGATCACTCCAATGGGTTTGTTTTTTTATGGTAAGTTTGGCTTTTTGTCAAATTGATTGTCAAATTTAATTACAAAAATAACAAAGACAAATTATAACAAACCATCAATTTGTAGCGAACCCAAGAATTAAAAAAAAATACAAATTCAATAATAAGATACGTGGCACAATCTTGATCACCCTTTAGGTGACAATGACAAAATATAACACAATTAGTATATTATGCATTTGGCAACCTAAATGCCTCACCTATTGGACTTGTTCTCACTATGATAAATTATAACACTTTACACTGTTCATAGGCAAAATTTAGTTATGTGTATGCAAAAATGAAAAGTTGCATTGGACTTACTTACCTTAACCTCTTGAATTCCTACCGCTTTCCTATGTGTAATAACGACTATAATGTCACGTTTTGCGAGTTTATTGTTGAAAATCTTGAGACATTATAGTAATACTACGTATATCCTGTCCTTTTCTGACTCTATCAACGATGGGATACATCGGTTTGTTATTGTGGCACATTCCCCCCTCATAATAAAATTGCTATAGTTGTATTTTCATAGGTTTTGGGATGAACTTTTATATATGGCCATGAAATGTCAAACATCATTTTCCATGGACTTATCGTAAAATTATAATGATTATTTGAGTTACGTATTATGAAAGAAGTTTTATTGGCACAAATAATCTGTTTGTATGTATAGTTTGTGTCTCCTACCATATTTTCGCTTTGCAGAAGGATAGTTTTACCTTCTTCTACAAGAAAAATTAACCGATGACACATGCGTCAGATTAGGTCGACAATATGAAGAATGAAAAGCTCTATCATGGGGGAGCACTTGCATCGAGTTTTGTTGCTATGATTCTCGAATCTTTGGACCAAGTCCTTGAACCCTAGTAATGTAAACATTCTCATCTTGCTTCAACTTTCAAGAGGATCAGATCTTCATCATTGATCGGTGAAGATCTTAATCAGATCTTCAAGAGGTGGTTTGATATTATGCCACAACTGATGAATGGGGTCTCCGAGCAAACAGTATGATATCTCGGAAGAGCACAGATGATGTACACGAAACACAGAAAAGCAAACTAGCCCACATATGAAAGACAATAGATCTACACATAATTCGTATAACGCAGTTAAGTCGAAGTACCTGCTCAGGGGGAAAAGACGAAGAAGAAAACAATCAATGCAGCAAAACCGGCATCTGTTATGATGAGCATAGGAGAAGAAAGAAAATTACTATTTACAGGTTCCCCTTTGGAAAATGCCTCATGAAACTTTCATTTGTCTCTCTGGAAATATGAATCCTCTTCGTAAGCATTGATGCGCCAAGTGTGTTCTTTCGGACAACAGAGTACACATCGTGGCTTGGATTTGATCTCTGTATTTGACTAAGCAGTATCATGAGCTCGACCAGCCCAAAGTGAACTCAGTGCCCTGAGGCGCTGAAAGTACTCACCTAGTGCTAGCAAGCCTCGAGCAGCTTGACGTGTAGTCAATATCCGGTGCATCTGCTGTAGAGCTTCCTTGCGAAGATGGTCTGCCTGGAAAAGACATTAACGAGATGAAAACAAGAAAGGAAGAAAGAAAAAAAGAACTGAATTCCGAAACATGTTAGTGAAGCTTTCTTTAGGTCATCGAAACCAATGATTGGAACTGCTGATCCTCTTTCGTCATTGCTTGCTTCCCAAAGTTAGGCAAGTGCATTCGGCCTGAATCATAAAATGAAGTTCAAGAATCCAAAACAATAATAGATTCTTACCTGGTCCAGAAAGCTCACAAGAGCTTCTAGTCTCTCAATGGCATCAGTCATCTGTGGGGCGAAACTTCCTTCACCGAATCGACCAGCAGCAACAGCTTCAGCCAGGTTCTGCTGGAGTTTATCCATCCCCTGTGAAAAAGCATCTTCTGCTTGTTGGCATGACTGCGTAAGATTATAAACATCCAGTAGTTGTTGATCTGTAAAAGGCTCAAGCTGTGGCAGCAGAACCTACACAAACACGAAATCGGAAATAATTTCAAAGACTAAGTGCAAAGGATTGGAGGAAGAAAGAGAAATGTAAGCCAAAGAGCACCTCAGCAATTATGAACAACAAATCAAGTACTTCCATGTGGCGAGGTTTACAAAGAGATTCAGACAAAGCTAAAAGTGACTGGCCCGAAACACTATAATAACTTAAACCTTTACCTTAAGAAGCTCAGAAGGGCGAAAACCTCCAATCCACAAGAAAAATCGTTCAGCCGATGTTCTCCACATACCAGACATCAGATAAAAGATATCAGACTTCGCTGCAGCTGATTTAAGATGGAACAGTTCGAAATAATGACTCATCACACCGTCCACAAGCACCCGGAGCTCCGCATCAGTAACATTGACATTCTCATGCAGAACAGATTTAAGTTCACTAGTTTGTCTATTCTGCTCTTCCACCCACCGTCCGTATTCTATCTCAAATGCAACAATGCCTGAATAAGGATCCAGAAAAAGAATAAGATAATAGAAGGTGAAACTTGTTTAAAGCCTCCAAGGTAGTTCAGAAAACAACTATTATGAATCAGAAGCAATGATGTAAACAACGAAGTGATGTTTGCACTATTAAGGCAACGGAGTCTATGATATCCAATATTCCTACCATATCCACACAGATTGAATTGGCAAAAGTGAAAACAGTACTTCTATTTCAAGTTAATCTTTTGTCTAAGCGAACAAACCTGAGCTCCGGTGCCCAGAAAATGGCAGATGATCTATCATGCCATCAGAACATGTGCCCTGTGTTCAATAACAAGTAATTAAGTCATCAGAACAAGTTCTTTGATGGCCACTTAATGGCAAGAATAAAGATATTACCCGTTGTCTGGCACGGTCAAGTTCTTGCTCCAACTGAATCAATTTTATACGGCTTGATTCCAGCTGTTGAACATAGGCCTAGAACAGATCTTCCGATGATTTATATCAGAAGCAAATAAACATCCCAAGCTGATCAAAATTTGCTCATAGGTAGCTACCTTTTTTCGTAAACGACTTTTGCGAGCAGCTTCACGATTTTGTGCAAGGCGTCTTTGTACCTGTTGATTGATATATTAATTAACACTGTAATTGGAATGTGCTAAAAGATCTACAAGAAAAGAAAGTGTATTCTTTGGATGCAGGAAGAAGAAATAGTCTTAACACCAACTCCAAAATCAAAATAGTAAAGGTGCCAAAACTAAACACAGGATTTTCCCTTGCAGACGATGACTCACAAGAAATATAGAAAAGCAGAAGAAGGAAACTAGTTTCAACTGTAACAATATCCAAACTAATTTGAATAGAAAGTTGCAATTCCAAACTACTTTGAATATCAAGAGAGTCATTCTCAATGTGGAGAATAGCAAATGCATACTAAAATTGACTATAAAAGGTGGAACCATTCTCAAATATGTTGACGAGTAAAGTTATAACAAAGTCAGAAGCATAGGACAGCAGCATGGATTCTCATCCAGACTGTAACTCCCCATCATCAGAAAAAAAGAAACTTCTAAAAAGGGACACAGCCATTACCTTGTCAGCAGGTTTAGAAACTTCTTCGTTATACTTGTCTTCTTGGTAATATTTGTTCAAGGATGTTGGCAATCCATGTGAGACATCCTCCAACTAAAATGTAATAATCAATGCATTAAAAGCATGCCAAAAGCTAACAAGAAAGGTGATGAGCCAAATCAAACTCCGTACCTGATTCATTTTCTCTTCTGGTTCAACGATAGTGGAAGGGGAAAAATCTGGATATTCGAAATCACGATAACCTCCCACCCATGTGTTCATCTGATGAAAAGGCTCGTACATATGCATCCTTCTTGACATGGCCAACTGTCTGGATGGGGGAATTTGTGTTTATTTCAAGAGAAATAAAGAAACGCCCTGAACTAGTACAATATGCTGTACAATCACAATCTGACATTTTGTAAAATCTAAATTCTATGTTTTTTTGTTTTTTTTATAAGATTGTTAATCTAAATTCTAAACCATGCAAGACTTGACAAATTTTCATGCTGCATTCTTTGGCACATCACAACAACTAGTTCTTTTAACACTGAATTACTTAAAACATATTAAACGATTCAGTAAGATTCAAGGGACGAAACTTTCAATGAAGGGACAATAAGAAGTGCATGTATGTTCCACGATATGGGAAAACACAAAAGAAAAAGGATAACTTGAAAAATAGAACAGCAGCAGAGTCAAGTATGAAATCTCCATTTTAATATTGTCGAAGGCAAAGAACCAAACCGCACGAGCTCTCTCAAGAAAAAAAGGCCAGTTGCATGTTTCAGCAAATCATGCAGAGAATATGAAGTCGGAAGATATTCGATTAAATAAATTTCAGCATGCTAAAAACACAGTATCAAAACTCAGATCAAACAAGTCTTCCAATGATGCATCAATGGAGAATCAAAGTAAAATCACGGGCAGAAATCTTTCAGAAAACTGACTTGTTAATGCATTCTAGCCTTTCTCACTTCAACATACATATCAGGATATGGAAAGGCTATATCAGGTTTGATGTTTACGAGTTGGACGTATTGCAGGAAACAAGTTTCCATTCATTGATGTGGGGACCACAATAAGGTGCTAAGAATTCTGAAGGGGAAGCGGAAATTATTAAGTCCGGTGGATTTCAAGTAGATAAATGTGTGAAAAAGAGAGTCTGAAGTTCCCACCAGCCTGAAGCATCACAACCTCTGCAACAGAAAAATCTTACTCGACTTTCCAAGTCTCTCAGACTTGGTTTGAAAACGGCCCTGGGAGAAATGAGTAACCCAGTACCAGTAGAAAAGGCTAAAGTTCCTCAAGATTACTGATCATGCCAAATTCGACAGCCACCATGGCTCCGACAGAGTCTGAGGGAAGAGTGGACATCAGCAAACCTCGTTTACCATTATACACAAAACAAAGCAAGAGCAGAATGAGAAAGGGGCTTGCTATATTGAAGTTCAACTATAGTAGACAGGTAATCTTTAATATCATCAACTTTTCTTGAGCTACTTCGTCTGTCAGCTTGTCAAAACACCGTCATCATCATCATTTTCAAAGAAAAAGCAGATACAAGTTTCATAAACATCCATAAACTACAAAACAAAAATTCACTATCCCAACAAATAAATGATCCACCCATAAAGCAAATTCTGGCACAAATCTACGATCAAGACAAAGAAAGAAGATGACATGAGCACCAAAAACACAGTACACAAAAATAAGAAGAGACAAGTACAAGCGAATACAAAGTACAAGAGAATGATCATTATACCCAAAATGGTCAACTTTCTGAAAAGAGCACCTCTGAACAAGGAGGAGGAGAAGCTGATGCAAAATGGCAGATTATGATATAAAACTGATGATATGATGCTCTCCTACTACTACATAAAACCATAGGATCCATTCTTGGGTGCTAGATGATTGAGAATGGCTTAAAGCAGGAGACAATAACCATTTTTGTGTCCTGGTCCCCATTGACTTCATTATCCTGAAACTCAACCCAACCTAAAACTCAAACGTATTTTAGATGACCCAGGAATTGTATTATAATGCAAACACAGTAACCACACCGCAGTTAACCCATCTCAGATACGGAAACACGAAATATACAGTCTTCACCCCATAGCAAGCAACACAGAGATTCAGAGAATGTTAAGAAAAGAACACTACCAAAAACTCAAGACTACAACATAAGCCGATAAATATCTTACGTATGATAACATCCTTAGTTATGTGAATGCCTCTTCTCAAGTCTAATTTGAACAGGAATTAACTACATCAAGACTCAAAAGAAAGCTTGGAAGTATAGTTTATGTCGTACCATTCCCCTTCAACCGGAAATCTTTGGTCTTCCTGCTCAAATACTGTATTTTAGACACAATATCAAAATAACAACTATGACAAAAACCCAAATGGTAAAATAACAACTCTGTTAATCTGCAGACAGGGAAAAAGGAGAATGAAAGGTACACAAATGGTAAAAGAATATTCCTCCATTTCAATCATGTGCCACATAACAAAGCAAGATAGAAGAAAGCAAATCCACGTAGGGTAAAAAAGTAACGATTGATTGAGGAAATGAAATGTGATAAGTCGGAAAACCAAACCTTCCGCCTGTTGTTTTTCTTTCTTGTGATTGGGGTTGCTGTTGATATTAGTTGATGTTGTTGTCCCTGTTGTCATATTTCCACTTCTATCAATCTTTATTATCCAATATGCGCACCACGTCACCATCACCACCATTTCTCCACCGCATCGCATCATTTTTTTTTTTCCATTTCTATATCTTTTTGAATTGACATGTTTTGGATCGATACGGAGTTTTGAAAGCGAGACCTGCTTCTGCTCCTATTGTTTCTACAGGAAGCGCAAATGTGCTGTGTGAGAGCGGCTTTTTTCTTCTTTTTGGAGATTCCCATTTCGAGCTTCGTCGCTGCTGGTGCAGGAGAAGAATCGAATCGCCATCACCATCGCCGGCTCAAGAATCGAATCGCCACCGCCGCCGGCTGAATCTCATTTGTGTTGCTGTTCCCGTTGCCCTCGCTTTGTTGATTTTTCTTTTTTTACTCTTTTTTTTTAGCGGTGCTTGGTGTAGTGTAAGAAGTGTTTAGGTGAGATAATGAAAGAAAAATAGAAAAAAGATTGTGAGAGATTAAAATTATTATAAATAAATTAAAACGGACAAATATGAAGGTATGATTGTTTTTTCCTTTTTTCACATTTGGAAAATCCAGTGACCGTGTCACATTGTATGTGGAAGATGGTGATGGTTGTTTATGTTAATAATCTTCCGTTTTATGATATGGGGAAGACTTGTTTATTTAGATAAAAAAAAGATTAAAAGATATTTTTAAAACACTATAATGATATTGTTTATCAATAATTATACACATGAATATTGTCTCCTACACACTTATATCGTTTTTGTAAAATCTGATAATCATCGGTTACACGTGCGTTTGAGAATTATATAATTTGTTTAAAAATTATTTTAAACCTTTCATTCTAATGGTTTTAATTTTAAGAATTAAAATATTGAAATGATTTAATTTTTGTTAACATGTTTTATTAGAGTAGATGGTCAAATCTAAGGATCCGATTGTTGAAAAATGATGTCCATCATTGTGTTTCATGAGTGTTTTTAGTTATCTTACCTAAAGATATGTTACCCAATTCAAGTCTTATTTAAATCGTCTTAAAATATATAAAACATTTCATATTTAGTAATCTTTTCATATAAAATAATCGTTTGTTACAGCATATATAATATTTTCTTTCAAAACTGATACAGTGAACCTCACTATCATAAAAAAAATATTTTTTCATCATCAGATTATATACAAATTTAACACACATAAACAATATCAACTTGTATACTTCTAATTATAATATTGTGTATTATGCATTTTGAATTATTCAAGATGCAATCTTACGTACATTTCACTATCCTCTCGATGATATTCTTTTTTGTCAGATTTACAGATTTTCCAATAGCATGAGCAGGGCTTGCCACTCTTATCTTATAGGTTGCTTTCCTCGGCGAAAGATTTAAAGAAAGCGGAAAAGAAAGATGTTGCCAATGAAAGAGGTACGGGGACGAATCCCAATAGGCTAAGAAGGTTTGCTTCACTCCAGATTATGGCAAAGATTGTTGGATATCCCAGTAGAAATCCATTTACCCAGTAGAAGTCCATGTGCTTAAAGCACAAGCGCTATGTTCTAAACCGATTCAATCCTTTGGCATGCGCTTGACAATGATACCAAATTTTGTTCTCTTTCACGACTTCCTGAGATTTGAATCTTGTAGATGATTAAGCTCCCTTTTTCCTAATCACAAAAATCGAATATAGTTGAAGGAAACAGAACTGGTAATGCTTAATAAAAAAAAAAAAAAAAAAAAAACAACAACTCACGTAATCCATCATTAATCATAACCGTAGACCTTAGTGGTAAGAAATACTTCTACTATTCAATTTTTGGTTCACCATTTGAGTACTCCTGAGTACTACTGCTACAAGATGGTGAACCATGCAAATTGTCAAACATGATCTACAATTGACTTCAATATGGACCACAGGTTGGGACATGGTTTCGGCTACCTTTTCAAACGAACTAGCCAAGCAGCTGGAGAAATCGGAATTCCAAGAATTCAAATATAAATATACTTCATTTTCTTATGCATCAATTCCTGCTTCTAAGATGACTTAGAATAACCTAGAGAGAGGAAGATCAAAGAAATATTGGATGAGATTATTAAATAAGACTTAATCTTATGTGGATTAATAAATGACATGGTTATAAATAGGTCTAATTGACACAATAGGATAACAGTTATGGAATAATTTTATTGAGTAATGGTCGTTTTGGAGCAGAACGGATTATTTTTAGGATATAATAATATTAGATTTTTATTTATTATTTTAATTATATTCATATATCTATTTATTAAGCTCTTGTCTATATTTTTTTTTTATTGGTTCTTACTTTTAATTCAACTCTCATTCTAATTATTTGTTTTTATTTCATTTTTCTTATTGTGATTGTTGATTAGTTTCAATATTATTTCTTTTGTTATTGTTTTGTGTTGATGTTTGTTTATGAGAACATCAAAAATAATCTCTACTACAAAACAATAAAGACAAAAGTTATATATATTATATTTTTTTCAGACCCTTCAAATTAAGATAAACACATATTGCCAAGTTCGAGAGGTGAATGAGTTGTTTTTCCGCAAAATGCTGCAAGGGCTGCTTGCTTTACTTTATTACAAATCAGTGTAGGGTAGTGCGTGAGTTAAAACAAACTTGAATATGACAAATTGATGATCTTTTGATCTGTGTCACAAGAAACTCAAGTCTAGTAAAATTTTAAGTTCAATTGTGAATAAAACGATCAAACTATCGGGAAATCTTTGGCCTCTTTTGGTCCTGACCGGATTGTGGAAAAAGATTATGCTAAAATTGAAAGAACAAAATTTAAAAAAAAAAGATGAAAATAAACAGAAATATAAATTAGGGAGAGTTATTTTAAAATCCCTAATCCACTTTCCACCAACTATAACCCATTATTTTATACAACCAAATCAAATCGATTTTTCCTCCATCCCCATTTACTAAGGTTTTATGATGAAACTTGAAACCCTTGAACAACATCGTTACATACCTCTTCAGCATCCTATGTATGCTCACCTTCGATTGAAATCACCAAATCCCACCATAATCAAAACCCTCTATCACAGTAGCACCAACTCCCACCACGTTCGAAATCCTAGACATCAGTCATCATCATTTCCGAGCATGGGAAATAAAGAGGAAGCAAAAATAGGAAGAAATCAGTTCATATAGAAGAGGAGGAGGAGAGTTCGAGTGATTGGAGCTGATATGTGTGTAAACATACATCATTTTCTAAATGTTTAAGTTATGTGTTTTTGTCTATTTTTGTCTAAGTTTGAGTCATTTTAATTCCTTTCATTGTTTAGAGAGTCGATACTGTTGTATTCCTTATTTTCCTTGCAGGAATGAAGAGTTTGGGGTGTTTCTGGTCGTGAGTTACATGGAAGGAGAATTGAAGCTGATTTTCTAAAATTCTGGTTAATCGTGAACTGGGTCGTACTTGTTGAACAAAGGCCGTACGACATAAATTTCTGGTGTTTTCTGCGCATGGGCTTAAGAAGCTTGTGCACGAGCCGTGCGTCCTAAGAAAACTTCACAATCTTATCTTGTTATTTTGATGAAATTTCAGTTATTTTCTATTTTCTTATATATGCCCACCTCCAAAGAACGAAAAGAGGACGTCTTTTATCAGGGTTCTTTATCAGATACGAGGCCGGGACTACGACAAATTGATCTTCTCTCGACTTCTTTGACGAGAGTTTGATCTCAGACGGTTCATATCTACATTTTATTGGAGCATCATCATTACAGATTTGTGATCGATTGTTTGTAAGTCAATTATCATTGGTTGTTGGTTTCAAACTCTATCTCTAGTTGTGTTGTAATGACTTCTCTCAATTGTTTCTTGGATTTGCCTTTTTCATTTATGACTATGGTAGCGTAAAACCTTAATATGACGTAGTAGTTTTGATCTTTTTCATGGATTCTTATGAGATGTGATTTCTGTATTCATTAACTTCATGTTCATGACTTGCGATATGATATTCATGTGTTGATTTAATCTTAATTGCCTATTCTATGTATTATGATTGATCACCTTCGTATATAGGAGAAGCATATATGCAGTCAAGCCACTCTCTTTTGGTTGATGTTTGTAGCATGTTTATAGATTAATGACATTTTTTTTGTTAACCTATAAACATATGAATATGAGCATAATATGACGTTAATCTGTATTAAGTTATATTATGAGGTATTAGAAAAATATTCATGATGCGACATATTTATTTTATGTTATATTCTTTTTTGGACATAGAGTAAAAGTGTTACTTTGATTATGACATGCTTTATGGTAACAAGTAGTTTTATCGGCAACTCTCTTTTTTCGAGCTTTATTATGAGCACCTATCTTAAATGAACATTAGATAAAAATGCTAGTCAATGAATGGATCCATGAAGAGTGAAAACTATGATTTTCATACATTTTATCAACTCTAATAAGAACGTTTTCAAACAAAAATCCAAATTCTTTAGTCAAAAGGCTCCTAGTCGACCTATTGGTGAGATCCTTCCAATTTTTGATATGGTTGAACCGTGAATGCTCAAAATATGCAAAACGCAGAAAACCCTCCAAATCCACCAGTTGATAATCGCATGTTAAGACAAATGACTGAATATGATGATGACAATGAACCTTCGTTGTGTATAGTATTCATAGATGTGCAAGGGAATTTTAAACTTAATTTTGGATTTCTTCAAAATCTACCATCTTTTCGTGGCCTACCGGATGAAGACCTACAAAGGCACTTGAATGAGTTCAGGGCAGTATGTGCTAATATGAAACCGTCTCAAACTGTCAAAACCATCAATTTTTTGAGAATTTCTTGATTCGTTATTTTTATCAAGGTCTTTTTGCAACAGATCGTGGTCTTTCGATAAATAACCACGAGTTATGCATCAAATCCTAGAAAAAGTTACGGCTAACTCCCAAGACTTAATTGCGATGAGGTTTTCTCTCTTGATGTCAATGAATTATCAAGTTCGTCAAGTTCCACCTATAAAAATCTTGATCGTTTGACATATTTATTCAACTTCATTGTCCAAAACAAAAATAACATTGCTCTAGTCAAAGTCTGTGGAATTTGTTCTCTTCTTGGTCATGCAACTTATGTGTGCCCAACTCTTTATGATAATGAGCAAGTCAACGTAATGGGAAATTTTTCTCATCTTCCTAGGCAGAGAAATGCCCAAAATATGACTTATAAGGAAGGGTGATGAAATCATCCAAACTTTAGGTGGAGAATTGACAACCAACATTTTAGAACAATCAGCTACAACAATCCTCCATCGAGGTTCATTGATCAGAATTATTCTAACCAAATTCCTCAAAACTCTAATGATCAATTATTAGAGGAACTTGTGAAAGCCATATGGGGAACTTCAACTAGTTTTCAAAAAGAAATACATATAAGTATTTCAAGTGTTGAAAGCTAAACCAACTAACTCAAGAAGTCTACAAACTCAAATCTCAAGTAATAAACCAAATTCCATCCTAATCATTGAATCCAAAATAGAGTGTGAATTCCATAACAATGAAATATGACAAGAGTACAAGAAGCGATAGAAAAATAAAAAAGCAAGATCGTGAAGCATTTTTTATACCTTGTGTTATTCGTGAAATGACTATTCCTAAATGTGTGCTAGATCTTGGTGTATCTGTGAACATCATGCCACCTTCTTTGTTTGCTAGTCTTGATCTTGGTCCTCTTTTATTGATAAATATAAAAAATAAAACTTGCGAATTGATATGTAATTATTCCTGAAGGTTTAGTTGAGGATGTGTTGGTGTAGGTGGATAAATTGACTTTTAGAGTTAATTTTTATGTTTTGGAAAAGGAAGAAAATTCTATTGATTAATCTAAATCATCATCTGTCCTTTTGGATACACCCTTTTTGCATGCAAGTAAATCAATTATTGATGTTGATAAAGGTACCTTTAGTATGAAAAATGGAAATGAAGAATTTTTCTTTAATATTTTCCATGATGAAAAGATTGAATCAATAGAAATTTATTATAAGGTGACAACGCTTGAAGAAGAGTTTTTTGATGATCTTGACAACATGAAATCAGTTTTGGATTTCATTGAGTTTCATTTGAATGATAATCCTATTATCTATCACAATGCTTCAAAGAATTATATGGAAGATGATTTAGATAAAGAGGTAATTGAAATTCTGGTGAATAAAGAAGTAAGTTCCATGTTTCATTCTAACGTCGAGAGAGTTAAAGAACAATTGGTTGTGATTAAAAAAGAGAATGTTAATTTTTTATTTTATTGAGTTAGTTTTGTTATTTATATGTCATGATGTCATGTGAGTCTAGTTTTTGGTCTTATTCAATAAAAAAAAGAAAAAAAAGAAAATTTGTGTCTAGAAGTGTCAAGGTTTGCTTTAATAGAAGAATTGACACAAGAGTTTCTAGTAATTTTGCGAAATGTGTTAACTTGGACAAAGAAATTATACTAGAATAAAAGATGGCCTAAGTTGAAACCCTTCTCGCTACATAGTGGTTTGTTATTCGAAATATCGTTAGACTTGTATCTCTAGCAAGGGCATATATGGGGACAATTAAACACTGGATGTGAGGGAAACAATAAGGGATATATTCTTATAATGCAATGAGCTTAAACTGCTAGCTACTTGGTGGTGGTAAGGCAGAGAGGTTTACATCATAAATCATTTATTCCGTTTCTTTGTGTAGCCATAACCCTTATAGACCTCCCTGACCTAACGATATAATTCCCTATTTTTCCTTCTCATTGTCTCGTATCTTATGTGATACATGATTTTGATTGGGCATGTTTATACTTTTCATGGAGTGATTCTAACTACACATGCCATTAAGCTCCACAAAAGAACATTTTTGAACCTTATTGCGTGTATGAATCAAGATGACGAATTTCGAATATCTTGTACGGGATGGCTACCTTCTTATGTTGTAATATGGCATACAATATGCACGGATCGTTTATTGTGGTATAAAAAAAACTTATTTTCTTTTATTATTTTGACTAATAATCAACCCTAATAAAAAGGGGGTGACTCGAAGAAGTTGTTTGGTTTAGTATTTTTGTTGTTCTTTTTTCTAAATGTACAATGCCTTTAGGGTATGAATTTATTAACCGTTTATCTTGACTCGTATCATATTCCTACCCTTGCACCTTGACTCCACAAATCAAATAGTAGAGCTCCTTTTCACCTACTTTGTTATTATCTTTGGTCCTGGCCTAATATTGAAATAAAATACGATGTACACTTGGTTTCTAGTAAGAAGGTGGTTAGTATGAGAAAGCTTATAGCTGATTATCTTTTTCGAGTTGAACTTTTATCTTTGCATGAGAGAGTGTTGATATGATCCTCACGATCATTGTGGGTTGGAGAGTGATGCCTTGCTAAGAGATCTTCTAGTGATACGAGGTTAATTACATGTAGTATGGTGAGAACAGAATGATGAAATGGCTCGTAAAAATATGTGTGATGCCACTTGTTTATTTAGTTGTTAAGAGTTTCTCATTTTTTTTATTATTCTTGTTAATTCATGTCAGTTGTCTTATGCTTAGGGACAAGCAAATGTTTGGTTTGGGAGAATTTAATGTGTGTGTAAGCATACATTGTTTTCTTAGTTTAAGTTAAGTATTTTTGTCTCTTTTAGTCTCAATTTAGGTCATTTTAGTTCCATTTATTGTTAGAGCGTCGATACTGTCATATTTCTTGTTTTTCTTGTAGGAATGAAGAGTTTAGAGTGTTTTTGATGGTGAATTGCATAGAAAGAGAATTGAAGTTGATTTCTGAAGTTCTGATTGATCATGAATGAGCTGAGACGTGTCTATCGTTCTTGGGAACTTAAAAATCAAAGATTGCATGTTTGTCACTAAGCATGGGCCATGCTTGTTGAGCACGGGCCGTGCGACATAAAATTCTAGAATTTCCTGAGCACGGGCAGATGAAGCTTGCACGGGCTGTGCGCCTGTGAAAACTGCAAAATCTTATCTTGTTATTTTGTTGGATTTCGATTATTTTCTATTTCCTATATGTACCCACTCCCAAAACGGGGACGCCATTTATCTAGGTTTTTCTTCAGAGACGAGGTTGGGACTATGACGAATTGGTTTGCTCTTGACGTCTTTGACAAGAGGTTGATCTCAAACGGTTCATATTTACGTTTTATTGGAGCATCATCATTGCGGAGTTATAATTGGCTTTTTGTAAACGAATTATCATTGGTTGTTGGTTTCATACTCTATCTATAGTTGTGTTGTAATGGCTTCTCTCAATTGTCTGCTGGATTTATTGTTTTCATTTATGGCTATGGTAGCGTAAAACCTTAGTATGACGTAGTATTTCATGTATTCTTATGAGACGTGATTTCTGTATTCATCAATTTCATGTTCAAGACTTGGAGTATGATTCATGTGTTGATTTATTCTTAATTGCCTATTCTATGTATTATGATTGATCACCTTCGTACATAGGAGAAGCATTTATGCAGTCAAGCCACTCTCTTTTACTTGGTCTTTGTATTATGTTTATTGGTTAATGGCATCCTCTTTTGGGTAACCTATAATCATATGAAAATGAGCATAATATGACACCAATCTGTATAAGATTATATTATTAGGTGTTAGAGAAATATTCATAATGCGACATGTTTATTTTATGTTACATTCTCTTTTAGACATAGAGTAAATGTGTTAGTTTGGATATGACATGCTTTATGATAACCAATAGTTTTATCGATAACTCTTTCTTTGTCGAGTTTTATTATGAGCACATATCATAAATGAACATGAGATAAAAATATCAGTCACTGATTGGATTCATGAAGAATGAAAACTATGATCGTCATATATTTTATCAACTCTGATAGGAATGTTTTCAAACAAAAAACCAAATTCTTTCTTCAATTGTCTTTTTA
>LIEC01010332.1:644-73328 GCA_001925005.1 Drosera capensis | reverse complement strand
GCCCCAAAAAAAAGATTAAAAAAAAAAAGAACCAAGGCAACCTAAATTGGGACAGTTCAAACATGTAAACTACAAACCCTTCGCAGTGCTGAACTTGAGTTCATATTTAGCTGGTTCTTTAGGGCCTCGTTTGGTACATGAGATTGAGGTAGGATAGAATTATTAATGCCCCCAATCTCAAGTTCGAAACACAAATTAGTTCTTGAATAATTAATACTCCTAATCTCGATAACCCCCATTATCCCTTCATTATTAATCAAATCCATCTAAATCTCACAAAGTAGCGTGGAGGGTGTACACCCTCGAGACTCGAGACTGTACTATTCTATGATATTTCTTATAAAAAAATCGGCCAAATTTAGTCTTATCCCAGTATCTTGACCTTTATTGATTAAGAAAATTATCAATAGGTGTCAATTTTTAATCTTAATTATCAATTAGTGCTATCAAATTTCTTCAATTACCAATCAATCACACAACTCTTAAAAATCCAACTTGCCTTTTTAACTAAGAAAGGAAACATACTATATGAAATCAAATTACAATATTTATATCTAAATCCTAACCCTAATCGCTTCATCTCATTGCTGCCACAATCTTCATCATGATCGTCATCGTCATCGTAATCACCGCCATTACAATTGTTCAGTGCATCGAAGTGATTATACAGTGCGCAATTAAATTTTTACCAAACGCATTGTTCTTAACAATACACCAAGAAATATCAAAATTCCCAAATTATATGGTGAGTGATGCGTCCGTCGGATTTATAATATGTGTACTTTGACGAACAATGCCTCTCCTTGACATACAAAGCGCACAACTATTGAAGTGGTGGAGTAAGACGGAAACAATGCCACGACATACGGTTTGTAAACAGTATGCCTATCCAATCACAGACCATGCATCTATCAATTGTAGACAGTACGCTAGAAGTAGGGACTTCGCTAGTGTTACTGTCTTCATCGTCACAAACATGGCCATGATTGTAACACCTCGAATCTCCTGACCTTTTTATAGGAATCCACGTGACACTGTTGTCGTTACACCCAATGTCTCAGTTAAACAAAAAACTATACATCCTACCTTGGTAATAAGAATTAAGATAATTAGGTTCACTTATACATCAGTAGTTTATAAACTTTTGATGCATTGATTCATAACTTAGAATATCACCTTCAAAGTGGAATTTACATTTTTTTCTAAGATCAGAATACCTTTCACACATAAGTTACATTTACTATCAAATCTTAAGTCACACTTCTTCTCTAAGTCTTGCTCCTGTAACATAGAGAAGAAGAAAGACAAAGAAAAATAATTTTCGTGAGTTATAGAAACTCAATAACGTGTCGGTCCCCTTCTTCCCAGGGGATTACACGAGAAAAAAAGATAAGAAAAAAAAAGAAAATGATCACTTGGATCTTTTGTTCCAGTACTCTGAAACTATCAAGCCTATCTGGCATTCATAATTATCATCACAAGCATACCAGTGATTCACCTTAATAACATAAGCATATTTAACACTACGTAATAATGCTCGAAACCACACGTCAATCGATACTTTAGACATTATTAACGTCATTTACTATCATCATATCCTTTCTGATATGACAGTCAAGACCTCAAATCAAACAAATTGAGACAATGACATTGTGACGCGACACGTCCCCAGTCCAAGTCTCACGAACAGATACACTCAGTAGTTCACTCAAGATTCGGTTACACTTATCATCATATCAATCACACAGAAACGACAGATAATAGATACCCTCAATGTTATATTTGCGCCTTTGACGAGACATATTCAATTTTATAAATAAGCTCATTTCAACTTTAACAAAAAGGGATATCCGTGAAAAAGAATCAACTAAAGCGAAGCCCAGGATCTCCTACAGTAAGATACCATACCCTCACACCAAAACGATATGTCCTTTCGGCAATATGGTACTTCCTATGAAACTTACCAGAGGAATTTTGCATGGTTGCAAGTCTTTCTCGAGTACTCTGATCATTTTGATTGTAATGATCCCGTATCGACCAATATCTTCGACATCGAGGTCGCAGCTGTGCAAGGTTATAATCAACGGGCTACATGTGGGAAACTGATTCCTTTATTATGTAGTGGTCCAAAACTGTCAACCGTCGACCACCGTCACTTAACAATTGCCTGACATTCGACCACCAATTGATCATCTCCAGCTAACTGTTTATCAATCTTTGTTTACCAAACATGATTTGTAACAAGAAAAAATAAAATAACTAATCTAAGTATTAATAATAACGGAATTAATAGTTCCTGCATTTGTTATCCTGTCTTATCTCATCCTCACACCAAATGAGAGAATAGGATATCAACACTCACAATTTGATGGGATATGTAGTAGTTCCTCCCTTTTTAAACTATCACCAGTCCAGCCCAAAGTCCACTTGACAATCACTCAAGCCCAGGCCCAGCCCAATACCACCCCCTCGTCACCCTTTCTCTCAGTTAGGGTTTCATTCTCTGTCGCTGACGCTCGTTCATCTGTCTTTCGTCCATACAACAATAGCGGAACAGGTAAAAACCCTGGAAAATCCGTATATCACATTAATCACTCGATGGATTTGCAATAAGTTTTTTCTTTTATTGTGTGTTTTTTTTTTTTTGGTGATTCGTTGTTGTGTTTGTGTTGTAGACGGAGAAGGCGTTTTTGAAGAAACCGAAGGTGTTCTTGAGGGGAGAATTGCGATTGTCTGATTATGATGATGAGTGTTGGATTTTTGAGTTTGGTGTTTGTTTGATTGATTGGGAATTGATGTTCTGGTGTGTGATGTGTGTATGTATTTGTGTTCGTGTGTGGATTTGTAGTTCGAAGAAAACGGTGAAGGGCAAGAGGCCGGGGAAGGAAGGGAACCGTTTCTGGAAGAACATTGGGTTAGGGTTCAAGACTCCGCGCGAGGCAATCGAAGGTAAAATTTTCTGATTGACTGACTGAATGATTGTAAGGATGGAATTTTGAGTTTGATAAGTTGCATGTATGATTATGATTGCTTTACTTGTTTGTTTGATAAGGATGGAATTTTGAGTTTGTTAAGTTGCATGTATGATTATGATTGCAAGATTAGGATATGATATGAAAGAGTCGTCTAAGGTTCTAACATTTGAATTTGTATGTTTTTTGAGTCAGAGGCTAGGAAATCAGATATCGATTTTCTGAGGGCAGAAGTAAATGGTTGATATAGTATTTGAGGAATGAACAAAGATACGGAGGTGAGGTATATGGACAAAGGGAATGAAGAATAGGAAATGATGATGTTGTGTGATGTGATGTGATGTGATGTGAGGAATTTGAGAGGAGAGTAAACGAGTTAAAGATAACTAGATAAGCTACCTCCTTGTTGCGTGCAACACCAAATCAATGTTTCTCTTACATCTATGCTAACTTGATCGAGAGAGTTTTCGCCTTTTCGGATATTTTCTTTTTTTTTTGGTCAATTCTAATCTAGTTTTGAGTCGGTACGGACTGTAGTCATGGACTCGGTTTAATGTTGTCATGAGGCTTTTGCTAACTCTGTATTGGATATTTGACTTGTTTTTTGTTATGAAATATTTATCTTTACTAGTTTTTTCATGATATATTATACTTACAAGTTACAAAGTTGTTTGTATCGTTGTTGTGGTTGAAACATATTCGGCAACCATAGTCCTAATGCTAGTCGAAAACAATGAAATGTGATTTACTTGTTGACTCTACATAGCGAATGAAATAGAGGAAATTTTTTGAGCTGTCTCTTTTTTTAGCCCTCCGATGGAACTCTTTGACATCGTAAGTGTGGTCGATGCCCTTTTATTTGCGAGAATGAGAGAAGGCAATGATGTTTCGAACTACCTATTTCCTCAAAGGAGTTGTGTTGTGCCTTCTTATTATAAAAACCTATGGATCCTTATGAGCCTTTTCTCTTTCTAAATTTTTATTTGCCTGAAATTTGATTGCTTCTGTAATATCCCATGAAACACATGTTCTTTCCTATACGTAAACTTGCTTCAGAGATGCCAACATCAAGGCTTGACCTTATAAACGCGATTATCAAGTTGACAACGTAATACTCAAACCAACTTGGCTATGATACTAGCAACAATAATCTTCAATGAACTCAACATTATACAATCTTGAACTTGCAGATATCTGACAGCCAGTTCACTTCCGGAAAGCTTAAGCATATAATTAGTGGAGTTCAAAGTTGGCATTCAAAAGATAATAATTCATTATAAAGTAGCATATAATGACACACCATAGTACTGAGTGGCTTCCAGGACGTAGCACAAGCTTGATATCATGAACTATCCGGCTGAAGTTGTTTTTAGTATTGGCCTCTGCGCACATAAGTTGTTATCATGGATGTCATGTGTAAAACCGAACAATCCCATTCACAAAAGCATATATAGGAAATCAAGAAAAATGACCTTCGGTTTCTCCACGAAGCATTTTAACAAACACTTTGTGTGCACATCTCACCAAACACCATCGCCCACCACCGATGGTAACCAGCCCGAGCCCGGATCCGCCCACCATCAATATCCCCATTGCCGGAGACGTCATTGGAAGCCGCCTCGTCTTCATCGTCGTCGCCCTCACAAGAAAACAGCTTCGTCGTCGTCGCCAGGACATGAAGAGAGCATGTCATCGCACCGCCTGCCTTGCGTGGAGTCCCTTGTCGTCGTCGACATCGTCTCTCCTTCACCTTGCCCGGACAGGCCCGAGTCGGAATCAACCACGCTCATTCGATGAAGGAGAAGGCCGTGGCTGTGCTTGTTGATCCTGAAATCATTTGTTGCTTTGATTTCATCCTCGAAATCGTTCTCTGTTCGCTCAAGAACTATTGACAAGGTTTTCGATGTACGGTTGATTTGTTCTCTCATCGATGCATTTGATTGATCAGATCTGGTTCCTTTCGTCCGAGGTTGAGAACGAGAAAATGAAGCCTGAAGAACAAGAAGAACCCCTCGTATGAAGTTGAGGTAATATCACCTCGTAATTACTTCGCATTCACGCCTTTACTGTCAAGTGTTACATGCGGCACAATTGAAGCTTACAGCATGGTTGAATCCATTCGCAAAACGCAAGAAGAAAGTGTAGATGTTCGCTTTTGCGAAGCAGAATGCATCAGTATTGATCCTGTCAGTAAGAAGGTTTACTATCAATCTAGTCAAAACATAAATTTACTTGGGAAAGAAGAATTTGCTGTTGACTATGATTATCTTATCACAGTTATTGGTGCACGTTCAAATACTTGAACTTTCAACATTCCTGGTGTAGTGGAGAATGCTCATTTTCTAAGGAACGAACGTGATGAGGGAAAGGATTAAGCTGGAGGGTTTATATAAAATGATAAGGTAACACACATCGTTACCATAAATGAAGTGCTGAGGAGTGCGTGACTTGATTTGCGTGACTGTTTAATCACGTACTTTCTTGTTAAATAAAAAAATAAAATCCTGAGATGCTGTATTGTCTTGTGTGTGAATTGCATGTCTAAAAGGATAACGATGCAACCTGTAAAATATTATAGATTATGATCATGTTTTTGCTATGTGATATCCTGTGCAGATCGATTATTATTTTTGTAACGAACTGTTAATTCTGAAAACTCATGGAAACGTTACGAAAATATAACGTGATATGAATTATGAAAAGCACTGGTAGTCGTCTACCATACATGGATTAATATGATTAATTTCATATTATATGCCTGAAATCTTGAATTACAAACACCATAGTAGTCGCCTACTGTACATGGATTAATAAAATTAATCTCATGTTATATGTTTGAAATCTTAAAATATGAACGTTGTGACAGTCACCTGCTGTACAGGGAAATTAATGAAATTAATTTCATGATACATGCATTAAAATTCCTGAGAATCCTGAATATAAAGAAATGTCTTAAATATGAAAACATTTCCGATAAAAATAATGGCTTGGAGAGTTACGGGTGAAAAACTAGCTAGGAGGCGGGTGAGAAACCCCCTTTGCGTGCACGCAGCGGCATCACAACAAGTGATGGCTGTGTTTGGTTATCATTAACCGTCTTGGGTCGGCTGCAGCGATCATCTTGTTTGTTTAATTGTTCATAGTACGGTCATACTATGAAACAATTGGAGATTCTTGTGGTAACTCCCCATGTCATTAACCTGTAAAAGTGATTAGAACCAATATGACATGACATAGCATGTTATTAACTTGTAAAAATGATGAGAACCAATATGACATAACAGAGAATGTCATTAACCTCTAAAAGTGATGAGAACCAATATGACATGACAGAGCATGTCATTAACCTATAAAAGGGACGAGAATCAATATGACATGACAGAGCATCTCATTAACCTGAAAAAATGACGAGAATCAATATAATTTGACATGAGATGCATGAAGAGCTATAAAAGCTTTAATAAAGGCTAGTGAAAATGAAACAGGATCAACGTGTTTGACTTGAGTTATTTTTATCCTCGATGTTGCTTGCATTGCATCCTGTTTGTGCATGGGAAGCGCATGATATAATAAGAATGTCTGGCTCCTGTATTGGATGTGTATCCTGTGTTACTGTGCTTTCGAGTTTACGATTACATGTTTGTTTCAGGTAATAAAGGGTCGAGGAAGGAATCATGACACAACGATGATGACTAGATTCGGCTTTCTGTAATGTTACGTCAATATTTTCAGAAGAACGATTTTCATGTAATTTAAGACTTGTAAGTTGAATATTTTTTGTTAGTGTCCTATGTTTCTGATCCTTAAACCCCTTGTAATAAAGTCGTCTTGCTTCAAATGGAATTTGAAGCGGTGATAACGCTACGTGTCTGGCAAGTATTGGATTGAAAATCTTAGGGCGTTACAGTTTCTTTGACAATAGGCAAGGATTTGTTGAACTCCTAATTTTTGGAGGGTATATATGCTGTCAATACCAGCAAGTTTTTCTTTCTCTTTTTCTTATTTTCTTATGCTTCTCTAGTTTTTTCACCTTCTATGCTGTCATGCATGAAAGGCTTTTGATTTTCTTTTTTGTTACTGTATTATTTTTATTTTACATCATTCTATTTGAAATGTATTTGACCCACCCCATTGACATGAGGATATATGTTTCTGAATATATGAGGTGGACTCAATTAATACAGACTACAATTATCTGATCAATCGTCTCATACTAACCAGACTCCTGGTCATATGTGTTGTGTAAACAGCATCTTTCACGATTCACTTGTAGAACAAGTGATTATTGTTTGTGGATTGACCTTTTAGCTCTGGATTGTCAACAATTCTTTTTTCTTTTAGACTACCAAAGATGCATGTTACTAATTTTAACTTCTTAGCATGAAATTCTTTTTTGATCTTCTTTATTCAATAGTTGTCATCCTTTGTCAAATTACATTTGGCTAAAAGGAAGACCATTTGCCGTGATCAGGCACTTATATCGACAAGAAATGCCCTTTCACCGGAACTGTTTCAATCAGGGGCCGCATTATTGCTGGAACCTGCCACAGTGCAAAGATGGACAGGACCATCGTCGTCCTTAGAAACTACTTGCACTATATTAAGAAATACCAAAGGCACCGGGTACTTTTTATTGTGCTATATATGGCTAGTATAGAGGGTGAGATAATGTAATGAATATGCCATATTGATTCAAAACTTGGGTTCTGATTACATAAGAATAGATGTCTTGAACAGAATTACCTGACGGGCATATTTTAAACTTGAGATACATTGTCAGTCTTTGTTTGCACCTATTCTAGACCAAGCATGCTCGAGCACAATGTGCAAAAAGGTTTTCTCAGCAAAATATGTCCGAAATCCTCTTAGTTTCAATCGACATAAACAACCGCTGGCCACTTCTCAACACACATCAATATTGTTCTTAATTTTCAGATATACAAATGGATTCGATTATATAAAAACACTTGTATGTTAGTTTGTCCAAAAAAATCTGTTACACAAGAATGTTTCGAGGAAAGATCAAAAAGGAAATAAAAAACTTTACATGGATTACTCTGATACAACAAAATGTTGGAGCCTTGGCGATGTAAAACACCCTTCAGAGAACTCCTGTTGAACAGTCTTCGTACTCGAATAAATCAAAGAAAGTCCCAAAAGGGGAGCCTCTGCAAATGATGATGCCTGGCGTTCTTTTGCTTGCAATTGCCAATTCTTGAACGAACACAGGCGGAGAGGATCAAATGCTTTATGGTCATTGTAATGAACCAGATCACGACAGAATCTACATAGAATTCCTGAAGTTATTGCATCACGAGAATCTTCTAGTGAGCCAAAACCACTTTCCCTGAGCCCTCTTGTCATCCAACTCAGTTCTCACGACACGGATGAGGAACAACTGTGCAATAAAACTAGACAAGATAAGCATTGCAAACACGCTGTTCCATCCTTCACTAGACATGTAGCCAGCCAGAAGAGGACCTACAGCTGCTCCGACAGACCCAGTTCCATCTATAATTGCAGTTACGGTGGCTAATGCACGTGCATTTCCACCAACAGCGCTGTTCGTGCCAAGATCAGCAGCCACGGCCGTCGTTATGAGAGAGTAAGGGCCATTGACAAGCGACCCGGAAAGGAACATCAAGGCAGTGTTGGCAAATATGGAAATGCTTCCATAGATGCGATAAAGAAGAAGGGCAACAATGGATGAGGAAAGGAATATAATGGATGTGATTCCTCGAGCCTCGATCCTATCCGAGATATACCCGGCTAGAATCCCTCCAATGACACCTCCAATGTCGAATATCGTCGACAGCATTCCAGCGGTTCTGTGAGAGAAGTGTACACCAGCAACAGCTTCAAATAAAACCAAAAATTCAATGAGGGAGCTCTCTTGCTCATAAAGTACACGAGTCTAGCAAATTAATATGAAGATCGATCATCCAAAATGAGTTTTACCTGTATGCCTGATATAGAACGGCAACCAGTAGAGAAATGTATAAGCTACTAGCTTTGAGAAGAAGAGGCAAAATGCGAAAGACGCCACGCCGGGTAACCTCCATGCTTCGAGGAACCCAATGGCATCATTACTCTTCTTCGCATTTGATTCAATAAACCCTGAATCCTCTACACTCTTAGACTGAAGAAGACTCAAGCTCTCACCCTCCATTGCCTTCTCATGATCCCGAGTATCACTCTCCTCCATCAACTCCACCCCACCATCATCAGACTCAAACCCGACAACATCAGGACTCATTGCAAGAAAACCATAAACAACAATCCCCATCAGCATAACCAACAAACCCGGCAACACGAACGACCAGCCCCACCCATAATCCAGCATCCACGAAGCGATCACAGACCCGAGTATATTCCCAACCGATGTATGAGAGTTCCACACTCCCATTATCAATCCTCTCTTATCCCTCCCAAACCAGTTCCCAACCACAGCAACAACACAAGGCCAACCAATGGACTGAAATAATCCACAAACAACCATCACAACAAAGAAGAACACAAACCTGTGAACATCCCACCAATACCCTAACCCGAAAACAATCGTCGAAACACCACTACCCATCATCCCAATCGTCAAAAACACTCTCAGATCAATCCTATCCCCCAAATGCCCAGCAAAATACATCCCAATCGAATAAGACACCAAAAACCCTAGATCGAGTTCCCCAAGTCTATGAGTCCCTCTAGATCCATTAAAAGGAGACCAACCCATTTCAATTGAACCCGAATCACGAACTGGGTCGGTCCCATTTAGTGGCAATTCGGGTCCCAACACTGATTTTACGATGCTAGGGGATTTACGCGATGCGTGGAACGATGCATATGCGAAGAATGTGATGAGGAGGATTAGGGTTCGATGGAAGAATAGGGTTTTGTTTGGTGGGAGAAGAGAGGGGAATTGGGTGATGAAAGGTGGTGGCGTTGGGATCATTTGCGAATTGAAGGGGTTAGATTTGGATCAAATTGATAGGGATTGTGCTAGGGTTTTGGTATGGGATTCGATTTGGGGATTTGATTTATTGATCTGAGGTTGGTGGGAACTGTTGGGTTGAAAAGGATCTTGTTGCGTTTTGTGATTGATTGATTGGAGGATTTGTTTAGTGTTGACGGAAAGTCAGTGAATTGGCGGGATTCATTGTCAATCTTCATCATTGATCTATGTTCGCCTGCGGCTAGGCAAGGCAAGTGATCCGGTACAACCTAATCAAAATCTCAACCTTGTTACTATGAAATAACGGCTTGGTGTTTTTGTCTATATTTATAATAAAACATAGTCAATACAATACGTCTGGCAAAGACCACAATCACATAATACAGAATACTACGTGTATATCCTATTATCCACAGTGTATCCATAACCATATATGCAACCGCCCTATATTCGATTTTCGTGGAAAATTAGAGATGGTAGGTTGTTTCTTTACAAGTCAAATATGGTAAGTTGCTCAATCAACTTCTCCAAGAAGAGGAGAGGTCAAGGGATCAAAACCTGTTGAGTGCGGAGCTACTTTGTAGTGGTGAGCCCGTCAGCGAAAGCTGGTTTAAATGATCCTCCGGGTTTGCGAGCTATTCGGTTGACCAAGGAAAAATCTTTCTGGATTTTCTTTTTTTTAAAAAAATTAGAACCCAACCAAATCGCAAAACATGTGGTGGAACGTGCACTATCCGGACAACCGGCCCAATCCGCGTCTGAATAAGCCAGCAAAACGGAGATATCAGAGGACCGAAGGGAGATATCAAAAGATGAAATACCCTGCAAATACGTGTAAATGTGCTGAACGACAAGAAGATGAGGAGTACGAGGTGTCTATATAAACTGAGAGACCAAATATATGGCATATGCTATGCTAGGCCGAGTCATAGATAAACACTATAACACCCTCACTAGGCTATAAAACTCGATTGGATTACAGAGTAAAGCACCGTAGGTGGAGGAAAGAGAAGTTCGAGAAGCGAGGGATGCACGGGCCGATTTCAGGGTATGGAAACCGAACCGACGAAGCAAATCGAGGATATACTTTTCTTGAGACATGACGAGACCAGTAGAAGTACGGAGCACTTGAATGCCCAAGAAATAATGAATGTCCCCAAGATTCTTCATAACAAACTCGGAAGATAGAACAGAGATGAATGATGACACAAGGACATGAGAATTGTCGGTGACAACGATGTATCAACATAGAGTAACAGGATAAGGACTTGTGAATGGCGACGAAAAACAAACATGGAGTTATCGGACTTAGTCTGTGTGAACCCACTACAGAGAAGAAAATTGCTAAATCGATGAAACCAGGCACGAGGAGCCTGTCGAAGACCATACAGTGCCTTATGCAGGCGACACACATGAGAAGAGAGGGTGAGATGTATGAAACCGGGAGGTTATCGCATGTAAACCTCCTCAGTTAAGTGACCATTGAGGAATGTATTTTTGACATCTAATTGACGAACGGCCCATCCGAACGGCCACCCTTGGATTTACCACGGCCCCCGGATGGGCGAGAGGCAGCCGCAAAAGCCTAGTGTTACAGAAGATCGGTAGAGTGAAGGAATTTCGATCGCTGCTCGTGAAGAAGAAGTTTGGAGCGAATGTCATCAAACGAAGGGACAACCGGAGCGTTCATAACCACCGTAATTAGCGATTCAAATTCGAGACCAAGACGTATCAAAGTGTGCTCGATCAAAGCCGTGTTGGAAACGGGGGAATTGATCGCAGCCAACGAATCCGCAAGGATTTTGTTGTCGCGGAGATATTTCTCCATAGAATCCGACGAGGCCTTGCGAAGTGACGTCAACTTTCGATTTAATTCCATTGATCTAGCCATGCAAGCCGACATGAAACGTTAATGGAGACAATCCCAAATCTCATAGGCAAATTGGAGATTCAAGACTTCCACCAAAATATCGCGCGAAAGAATGAACCAAATCCAAGATCAGACCATATGATCAATTCGTTGCCACTGGAAATAATCCAGATTGAGGACCGTTGTAGACGACGCCGGGAGAAGGTGCAAAGGAGGAGAAACGATGAATCCGTCAACAAAATCAATGAAGTCATAGGATAAGAGGAACGATTCCATTTGTGTACGCTAAACGGGATAATTTTCGATGATCGAAAGAGTCATCATGACCACCGATTTAACTGGCGATGGAGTGAAACTCACGTTCGGAAAAAAAGATGCAGCGGACGAACTGGAAAGGATATAACAGAGGAACAAATACCGTCAATGATGGAGCGAAGACCGTCGAAGGGGGAGGCATGACGATATGGTCAGTGTAAATCCATTGAGAGGTGACATGTGACGGACGAAAACTCGACTACGACTTGGTGGTGCGGAGCAGAGACGAAAGGAGAGGTCAGGAAGTAGTGGATATAGAGGCGACAACTCAAATCATCGTCATGGAAACGACGGAAGTCGAGGAAGAAGAAGAAAACATGGCGGTCACGATGAAGGGTTTGAGAGAAACTAGGATTTTGTTGTATTTTAGTGGAATCGTCTGTTCAGAGAACCAAGACTAATACCATATGAAATAATGACTTGTCATTATTGGGTGTCTTTGTCTATATTTATAATAAAACATAGTCAATACAATAAGTGTGGCGAAGACCACAATCACATAATACGGAATACTAAGTTTATATCCTATTAGTTACTACCTCGTTTCATGTTTATTATTATCTTCTTCTCATAAATTCTTTTGTCATTTCGATTTTTCTCAAATTTTTTCATCATTTTTTAATATAGTAAATTTTATATGATTAAGAATTAAAATAGATAGAGACAAACTTTATGTGGTTGAGAATTTGTATTTAGAGTGGAAAAATATAGATGCAAATTTATGTGTCAAAAAAAATATTACAAAATATATGAGACAGAGGAAATATAATATTTTTTCCTAAAACATTATTCAACAAACAATTTGAGAAGGTTCATTATTTATCTAAACGACATAATTTAAAATTTTTATTGTTTCACGATTATAATAGGTGACATTTATTATTATTAATATTTTACGATATTTTTCTCAATAAATAATGTATGAATTTTTTTCAATACCGATCAAATCTTCTATCATCGTGTATGCTCGATTAAAATAATGTAATCTTTTTGAAACGAGAAGGAGTATGTGCAAACATATGTGATGGTGTTTAAGTGAGTGTGTCCTTGGGATTGTATCAAACTAGTCAATCGTTTGTAATGTTTGATTCTTCGAGAACAAATGATTGATATTTTCAATTAAAAATTTTTTTACAAAAAATTTCACACATTTGTACGTAACTTGGAGAGTTAGAGTTTGTTTGTTGCGATGTATATGTTCCACAAAAAGTACATGACATTTCAAAAAGATCAATATTCAATATATATTGATGAGTTTCGTTCTTATAGATAATATATTACGATCATTTCGAAAATACATAAATTTTTAATATAAATAAAATTTTACGATAATTTTGAATAAAATAATATTTAATGATCTTATGATTTTTGACTAAATTTGTTTCGAGAAACTTCCAAACAATCTGTTGCATTCGTTTATCACATGGAGGATCATATCTTAAAAGTATTTTCCGATTTTTCTGAGAAATGAGATGTATAAATGTTTTTTCATAAGACAATTAATTTGTGCAACTCAACACAACTCTAATCGATGTTTTAACGACAAATTTGTGAAACTTAACATACAGACCCTCTATGACTACAACATCGTTTCACAAATCACAAAAATTAAATCATCGTAATTTCATTGTTACAGATCAATAATTCTGATCGAATTAGGTCTCATGGACATAAGATTGTTGTATGAAAAACTATTGAATATGGTCTATAAATGACAGCACACAGCTTATCTATTTGTCCAAACCTTTATACCTCCTATGAAACCCTCAACCGCATAACCCAACCAAACTCCATATACCTCTTTTCTCTCACTGCACGATGTAAAAACAAATAGAAATGCTCCTCCATCAATCTCCACCACTCCTCCGCCGCCGCAAGCAGACACCATAATCACAGATCTTATCTTTCTGGACTTGAGCATATATCCCACATATTTCCGTCAAGTCCAAACCCAACCCCAAGCCCAATTGACAGTCCCACCATGTCCGGAGCCCATGGGTCGAGTCATTTTGGGCCTGTACGAGAAACTTGTCCCAATCACAGTCTCCAACTTTAAAACAATGTGTAAGCCCAATGGGCCGTCTTATAAGAACACTGTGGTCCACAAGGTGTTTCCGGGCCAGTACCTATTAGCGGGCCGACAAGGGAAGAGAGTGAGATGATGGGGGATGGGCCGGATGGGGAACGGGCTTCGAAGAGTTTGGCCCGGAATGTGGAGGCGGTGGACCCGAGGGCGTTCATGTTGGGCCATGATCGGGCCGGGGTGGTGTCGCTGTGTTTGGGGCTGAATGATGATGATGAGGAGGTGAAGTTGGATCCCGGGTATCGGAATGTCGAGTTCTTGATCACGACTGGGCCCGGCTCGTGCCCCGAGTTCGATGGGAAGAATATTGTGTTCGGGACCGTGCTTGAAGGTCAGGGCCTCGACCATGTGACACAACGTTTTGATCGTGTCTATGTCCAACATACATTTGATCATGTGACACAACGTTTTGATCGTGTCTAAGTCCAACATTTTGCTATACAAGTTACATATGAGCAGGCTCTGTGTAGTGAAGGTTTAAATCCTGATGATCACAAGTGCTTATTGTGTGTCTTGATAATGCAGGACTAGATGTGATCAGGGCTATAGCTGCAGTGCCTACATTCGAGCCAGGAGAAAGAATTCGTCAGTTCAATGAGCTTGCGGAGTTGATCGGAGACGAAAGAGCACAGATAATATACATTGTTATCTAAGCGATGTGGAACAGGCCGCTGAAAACGGTATATATAAGCAATTGCGATGATATACATTTTATATGGAATGTCATATAATATTACTTTTGATATTTTAATGTTTTGCTAAACAATTGATTTTTTTATCTAATGATCTAGCTATACAGACTTTTATGTGCTTAGCAACACAAACACTTACCTCTACATGCATGAGTATAGATTAGCATAAGTAAACAGCCAATTAATTATTCCGGCCGTTTTCATCAATAACATATATAAGCAATTGCGGTGAGCTCATGGTCGCGATGCCTTCCCTTTCACCAAGCTTACCATAGTTTTTCTTCGCTGCATTTGTATGTTACCGTGAGCGTATTGACATAAGTGTTCAATTGTTCATAACTTCAAATAAACCAACTCAACAATGTCGATAGATTGCTGCTCAAATTGTGGCAAATCCTTGAGATCTAGAGATCTCTGATATCGGCTTGAGCCAACTGATCTCCTTGCACATACTGCAGTGTAATTACCACGATTCATAGCATCGTAAAACTGCCTATGTACTGACTAACTACGGCGGAAAAGACCATACTCGCTTAACAAATCCTGTGTACAATCCAACACGTTCAGAGGAGCAAACCCAAAAATCAACAACTCAAAACAAACAGATCAAGTAACCAACAGATCACTCGGAGCCGGTATTCATCACTGCGAGGAAAAGAGCGAAAAAATTTAAACGCAGTGAAATGTGTTAAGCATTTGTCCTGGTATTTGTTGCCGTGGTCTGCCCTTTCTGTTGAAGTTTTGTCGCCATGGCGCGTAACTCATTTGCAATCTCAGTGAAGCTAGGCCTTTCCGATGGTTCAGCTGACCAACATCTCTCCATGAGAGATCTCCAGTCAGGGTCACAGCCATCTGGCACCGCTGGCCTTAATGTGAACATTACGATTCCTCCTGATAACAAAAGCAAATTTACTTGTAAGCCAATGACTCCAGCTGTGTGCGATACAGTGACCAACTGACAGCAGAAGAAAAGATTGTCGGATTTTTGTTCATTGAAAAAAAACACGGCATACTAATCACAAAGCAGGCTTCTGCTCGTGAGATGAACACTTTGAAGAAAATATTACAACAGAACAACAGACGGTGAAATTTTTACCAATTATATTCCCATAATGCAGTTCGCGATATGGTTCATCTCCAGTCAGAAGTTCCCACATTACGATGCCAAAGGAGAAGACATCAACCTGCATTTACCGAGAACAGAAAAACCCAGAAAAGAAGAAAAAAAAATCAGCCTTCAACTTAACCAGGATAGCTGAGACAATCATGGAAAAATGATACCAACCTTCTCAGAGACGAGACTGTCGGTGCCATTCAGAAACTCCGGTGCCATCCAAGGAAGCGTACCCCGAACACCACCGGAGATCAGTGTCTGGCACTTAACTTTAGATAGACCGAGATCTCCAACCTGACGATCGTAAACAAAGTTTGATCACATTAAAAGTTGATGGATAATTAAAGTTTAATGCACACGGATTCACTCTATCACTGACACTTCTACTTAAGCATAAACCATTCTTTTGTAACTGATATCAATGAGACTTCTTCTTTCTGCAAGCGAGAGCCCCTGAATAATATACCAAGGAAGGAAAACCAAAGGCAAGCCAAGGAAACAGAATGAGGAAAAAGGCACAAGAAACTCAAATTAGCATGAGTTGAAAGAAATGAAGAGGGCAACACGTTTAGACAAATCTTTTAAGATCATAGCTATAGGCTATAGCCCCGAATGGGGTTGGCCATGTATGTGCTTTGCAAAAAGCAGCTAAGAAGCTCATAGAAAGCATACAAAACCAAACATTCGACACCATGACTCATATTAAACTGAGGTCATAAATGATTAAAGCGACTAGGAAATTAACTAGTCAGTAGTCATCCGTTCCACAGGTTAAAAAAAATATATTTATTACCTTATCTAAGAGATGGGAAATTCTAAACAGTAAAACGTACAACACAGATACATGATACCAAGAAAGCTTGTCTATGACCAGATGCGAGGCAACATATTATAGAAGCCCAAAGCAAACATGTAAGTGAAATGATGATGAAAAAGCAAAATCAAACAATTGAAAAGGCAAACACAGCGAATGACCAATTTGAAGGTTCTCCATCAAGGATAACGGTAATCCAATTCTATACATAACCGAAGCTAACATTTGGAAACATTTTTTTTCTCTTCTCTTGTACCCAGAGTAGCACAAAAAGAAATTCACTCAAATCAACGAGGATGTGGTCTCCGCTGTCTAACTCAAACATCGTACCAAACGAGCCATCACTGAAACCCAGCACCAAAAGCCGTATAATTTCAACTTAAGACCCCTAACTAAGGTTATCCTATTCATATTTGGATTTTTAGACAAATAATCGGCCCCACAAAACATCACAACGGATAAAGGAGAAAGATTGTGATGAAAATGAACTGTAGCTTGGTATCTGACAGGAGTCTGAAGAATCAACTAATACCGACTCTCACTCAACAAATCAGCACACCTGCCCGCATATATGCAACTGAAATATTATGGGGACATAAATACTAGATGGAAGAAAACCAGCAACTAACCTTGCATATTGGTCTATGTGGATCACGAAGATTGACTAGCAAGTTGTCACTTTTCAAGTCGAAATGGACGATACTTTTTGAATGCAAATACTCCATCCCAAAGGCCACATCCATGGCAATCAGCAGCCGCTTCCGCTTATCCAGATTCCTAACAATGAATAGCCGAATTGTGAAATCCTATAGCGGAGATACACAGGCTTTCTGCTCAATAGGAGCACCAGAAGACATACACTACAGGAAGTTTCAGCATTGGAAACCAGGCAGAACCTAAATAGAGGGGAGGGAAAACACCCAGAACAGCTCGAAGTAGCACGGTACCTTTCATGCAATGCAGTTCTAAGGGAGCCATTAACCATGTACTCAGTTACTGTGGCTACAGATACTCCAGGTCCATCAAGCACGACACCATAGAAAGCAACCACATTTGGGTGGTGCAAATCCGCGAGATTAATTGCTTCGTTCCAGAAGTCATCACTCTGATTACATGCAGAAGGAATTATGAGCAAGGCAAACATGAAAGGCAAACTGTGCGGAACTGAGAATGAAAAACAACACTGACCATGCGATCCTGCTCTGACGGCTTTCCAGAAAAGCACCTCTCATTGATCCGCTTAATGGTGACATCACTGCCCCTCCATTTTCCACGGTACACAGTATCGAACGTGCCAGAACCTAATTCCCTTAGCTCTTCAAGATCACTATTCTTTATAATCTGCAGAACAAGGTACAAAAAGTTGATGTCTTCATTCAGAAGTTCAGCAACACACCTACAGTGTATAATGAACAAAAATAAAATGAAATAGAGGGGGTAACCTGCAGGCGACCAAGATTGGATAGTGGAAACCCAAAAATCGACACTTCAGATTTAATGTTCACACCCTGAAGAAAGGGCAAAAACAAGGACAATAAGTACAAGCATCGAGCAAAGACACGTTCAATATGTCTTGTCCAGATTACAATCTCTATTCTCTCATTAACAGCAGGTTAGGATGGCGATGCGAATTTCTCTCTCTATGAAACAACAAATTAAGAGGATAAAAATCTGGTTTTGGTCTGGGCACACTTCATTCAACATAAAGCCTTGATTGAAGTTGCTTCATAGGGCACAGCAGCGGTTTTAGAACTCAATACACTGACACAAGTCACACAACCAATGAACACCCACAACAAAGGAATGCATGCATAAACGTGATTATGACAATAGTAAGACCGAATATTTCAATCACCTCAAGCTTAGCTTGTGCCGCTGTATCACTATTAAGTTGCAATTCTCTTTCAAGACCAAGAACAGGAGTAGGAGGAGCTGATGATTGGAAAACAGATGCTGCTACTCCCTCAGCAGTTGCCTGAAGCTCCTGCTTGATCATCTCCTCTGGTGAAACTTGAACAGGAAACTCTACAGAATTCAGCCCACGGTTTGCGAACTTGTATGTGAAACAGACCAAAAGAAGCACAAGGGATGGATAGAGAGAAGAAAGGGAGTGAGAAGTAGTAGAGGAAACAAAAGAATACCTTTGCCAACATGAGGTTGCTTTGAAATGTAATCCTTGTTTACATTCCCGGTTGGGTAGTCGCTTACATCGAGCAGATGCATTTCCATGTTTGCCTCTGCACCATTACCTGGTCGAGTCGGAGTATGAGAATCCCTTGTACCAGTAATCTCTCCCTGAGGACTCCCCCCTTCATTATTCATCTTGGCCAAAGCTCTAACCCCGGTCCTGGAAGCTTGTTCAAGAGTTACTTCTCGGACAGGTCCACCAGCAATAATCTTGCTTCCTGGTAGAACTCCGGTCAGGTCAGCCACATTCACACTGTGGTAAGCAGGGTTAGTACCGACCGTGGTCATGCTACTATCTCTCTCATCGTGAACAACAGTTTCTGAATGGGCATGAGGCAATTGCTTCTGACAATAGTAGCATTCAGCAACCCTTGAAAGTTTGTCAGATAGCATTACCTGTGGATTCGGTATCCATCCTTCAGAATAACCCATATGATTCTGTGGTGTAACCTGGCACCACCCATAGCTACCTCCAACACCAGCATGAGGGACCTGAGCCTGATATGAAGTGTAGCTCTGGTCAGCAGAGGGGGCAAATACCCGTTGCTGCGCTAAAGGATGCATTATATTCGGGTTCATGCTCAAATGGGAAGATGGAGTCATCGCGATCGCACCTGCGGGGATAAAGGGCTGAGGAGCAAAGGTTGTAGTTGTTTCATGGTACTGTGTTCGAATAAGCATTTGCCCTGGGGACGGTACCACCTGTGGATTTAGATATACTACCTGCGGCGGACGAAGCTTCTGAAATTCTGCAAGGTTCACAGAATCCTGGTGAGCATCCGCATAACCCTGCAAATAAGCCGAAGGCGGAGGGACATATCTTGCACCAACTTGCTGCAAATCATAACCCGTCAGCTGTTGCTGTGCAGGAATAGCAACAGGTTTTTCCAGCATGATCTCAGGCTGAGAAGAAACTGCTTTAGGACTGGATTTTGCATTGGATACAGGCAAAACTGCAGCATGAGAGTCAGGATGACTCACAGAACTAACATCAAGTCTGACCATATTGTCATTGGAAGAAGGATTATCGCCTTTAGGGGATACAACGGTGGCTGGTGGAGGAACAGAAATGTCAGCAGGGATCAAAGTGGTGTCAGCAGCCTCTGCCCCACTCACATCAGAATTTTGATTGGAGGTCACGCTAGCATTGCTTTGCTTCCTCGTAATACCACTGCCAACTCTTTCCATGATCCCATTCACAGCATGGACATACCTCTGCCCACCATCCTGCAAATCCCCAAATCCCATATCACCTGATGACTCAAGGTCGGAAGAAAAGAAAAACATCCTAAGTTTGGCAGATCCATCCGGAGACCTCTCTGCCAGCTTCTCATATTCATCCATCATATTCTCAAGATCGTCTGGGGATGATACAGAAACAAGGGCATCCAAATCCTCATCAGGGACCTGATACTTGATGGAAACCGGCTGCCCGAACATGTCTACCATCTTCTGAGCAAACTCACTAAATCTTACATCCCGCCTGAAAGCAGCAATCCTTGTCTGCCCTCCAACGTACCTCAACATCCCATCACTCGGCCGAGGAAGAATCTTCCCCCCAAAGCTACACAAGAACTTGACCTTCTTCCCTGAAACTGAATCCTCCCTACCATCTTCACCAACCTGACCGCCATTCCCACTGATTTGTGGTCCTACATTTGGACTAGAAACATATCCCGACGTGCTGACCGCAGGCATCCCAACAGGAACTGGCATCCTCGGCCCCCAATTTGCTACAAAAGAACCAAGTCCAACACCAGCACCACGATTTCCAAAACCTAAACCCCCACCATACTCCGCATCACTATAAATCCCTTCGACAGGCCGACCCGAAGTGCTAACAACCCCAATGCGGGGTTCATCACTACTAACTCGAGTCATATTCAACGGCCTCAAGTCCTTGGGAATCAAATTCTGATCAAACGCCATCTCAACACACAGCACTCAGCTCCACAACAGGACAAAACAAACCCACTAGAGTTAGGGTTTTCGAAATTAGGGGTATTCTCAAAACCCCAAATCACACAAAACCACGAACAACCCACCTCAAGTCCAACAATTATAACCCGCTACAAACAATGATCGGCAACAAATAACGAATCAAAACCCTAAACACCCAAAACCCAATCGAATTAATAACGAGATTTCACTAACAAGTACCAGATGTAATTGATCAACGAAAACACGGAATCAATCAACAATGAATCACAAACTGCTTAAAAATCACTAACCAGAAAGCGGAATCCTCGTTTCTCGCTCTCCTGTGATCTGCTCTCTCACATATAGTCTTCCACTCTCAGCCCTTTTTGTGTGTTTATTTTGTTTATTTAGGGTGAAAATGGGAAGTGAGAGCGCAGAGAGCAGCTGAAATGAGGAGAATCGAAATGGGGTGAGTTACTGTGTGGAGAATCGAGTGGGGTTGATGTGTTTTTGGGTATAACTTGGAATTTGTTGTTATGAGATATTTTTGATGGATGAATAGGGGTTGAAAAGGGCAGGCACGTGTATTAGCTTCATGCAAGCTGATACATCGTGATGGGCTGCATTAAACCTCGAGAAAATATGGATGGTCAATATCATAATGTCACCCTAGACCCTATGTAAATTCATGACCGTTGATATTTAATATTTCTTTTATTCTATATATTTTATATTGTTTTGTTTTTTTGAAAATAATTATTTGTATTTTTTTTAATATTTGAAAAATTTTATGTGGTTAAAAATTAAAAGAGATGGAAAGAGAAATTTCATGTAATTAAAAACTGAAGTTAAAAATATTATAAAATATATAAGAGGGAGGAACTACGTATCAAGACAAAACTTAATTTGATCCTAATGTTCAACAATAAATCTAACTTGCAACTGTTTTTGTGAGGTGGAGTAAGCGTCCTTGTCAGAATTGCCAACGTTCTTGGCTTTTTTGCTTTGCTCGTCAAGCTTATGCCTGTGCTTTATGGGGAGCAAGAAAAGGGGATCAAGAAGAGGATCGTCGTCGTGAACTGACGGTGCATTAGTGGAGGAGCATGGAGTGGATACGGGATGAGCTGTAGGATACAGCCATCTTGGTACGCTGTAGGATATCACGAGTGACTTGATGAAGAAACAAGCCATCGGAAGAGTATTGGGTTTCGATATCCAAGAAATAATGGAGGGGACTGAGATCTTTGATGGCAAATTCTATATGTAGTGTCGAGAGAAGGTTAGCAAAAGGAGCGTTAGGTGATCCTGTGATAATGATATCGTCGACGTAGACAAGTAAAAGAAATGTGTAGGTAGGAGTGTGAAGAGTGAAAAGCAAGTGATCGTGAGCGGAGACAACCAAGTCAAGTGGCGGGACAAAGGTGTTAAGACATTGATACCACGCATGAGGAGATTGTTTAAGAACATAAGGGGATTTGTGAAGACGACACACATGGTGTGGTCGAGGGGGTTCATAAATCCCAATCACAAGAATAAGCTAGAACAATGGGAGTTCAGATGGTAACAGATTTGACAAAGGGACTAAAAGTCTCGGTGAAATCGATTCCCTCTTATTGATGGAAGCATTTGACGACAAGACGAACTTTGTATCGTTCGAGGGAATCATTGGACCGAAGTTTAACTTTATAAAGCCATTTGCAACCTAACGGATTTGGAGTGTGAGGACAAGAGATGAGAGTCCAAGTGCCATTGTCGGAGGGGAATCGTATCATGACGGAAGCGAGTAGTCATGGGATGAGGATGGGGTGCATTGGGTGGTTGTGCACAAGGGGGAGATGGGATAATAGGCTAGGAGTGTGATGATTTGAGTTTAATGGAAGGCCCAGAGTGGGGAGAAGTTGGGCCTGGAGGAGTGGATTGTGGGGTTTGGGCCACATGGTCTTGGGCTTGGGAAGAAGGGGTGACGGCCCAGGTAGGTGAAGGAGGGGAAGAGGCTTGTGGGGGAATAGTAAGGGTTGGGTTTAGGGTTTAGGGTTTTAGGGGGAGTGGGATTGAGCCGCCACTTGTCGAGTGTATTTATGAAGGTGCGGAAGTGTGGAGTGTGTTGATAATTGAATGGACCCCGCTTTGGGAAAGGGATGATGGTCATATGATAAATGATGGACTCGTGGACATTTATGAAGAATGATTGGGGACAAATATTATTTTTACAAGGAAAGTCATTTTCTTGAAATATGGCATGAGTGACTATATAGAACTGATCTCTTCGGGACAATAATATTGATAACCACAATAGCCGGGTCCATAGCCGAGAAAAACATAGTTCTTTGATCTAGGAGCAAGTTTATGAGGAACATACAGTCGCAAATATGGGAAAATAGTCCATCCAAAGGTATGTAAATGGGACATATTGGGAGGTTGATTAAATAGATCTTTTCCCATGGGCTTTGATTTTGGATGACAGCACTAGGGAGTTGATTAATGAGATGGAAGACCGTTTCGAAAAGCAAAATCTCAACAATATACGGGTATAGATGTTTGGGTCATTAGGATGAGACACATTTCAACGATATGACCATGTTTATGTTTAATAATTTCATTTATTGTGATAAATAGGAAATTTTTTTTTTGGGAATTCGACCACACCATCGCATTGGATACTGAGTTGTTTTTCGTAAAATTTATGAAATATCATGGATGTGGTTAGGAATTGAGAACGGGATACAGGAGGATAAAACCACGTAAATCAATAAAAATCACAAATAAAACATGTAATATTGATTATTAAGACGTTATTGGGGAGAGGCCCCATACATGAAAGTGAATTAAATCTAATGGGACGACGTTTCGTGATAACGAAGAAGAATGGGGCTGATGATGATTTTTACTAATGGCACACGTCATACAAGCATAAGAAGCATTTTGATAACTACTATTGGTGCGTTTAAGCACTTTTATTAAAACATCAAGCGACGGATGTGCTAAACGATAATGCCAAACGGATAAGGGTGGTGCGCTTGTGCTGATGAAAGCGGATGGTGAGTTGGATGGGAAATTGATCCGATAGTGGCTATGATCAAGGCTGTTGCGGATGATAATCTATCGAGAATAATAAGAGACAAACATAAAAACGAGTGGGATAAAACATGAAAACGCACGAGTTATCGGAGACGAATTAAGAGACTAGGGATTTTAATTGACTGAACAATAAGGACACTAGGGATTTTAAGGGAAGGGTTGAAAGGGAGGATTAGAGTACTTTTATATAAGTTATAGCGATAGATGCTTTGACACCGTATGAACAAACAAAGGACTGTGCTTCTCTATATTACCTCAATAGGTCAAATGGTCGTAGAATAAATAGCCAAGCCAGAGTTCTATCTGGCAATTTTCTAATCTTGCAATTTTCTTTGTGAGGTGGAGGGGTAATCGTCCTTGTCAGATTTGCCAGCGCCCTTGCCATTTTTGCTTTGCTTTGCTTATCAATCTTATGATTTTGCTTTATGGAAGGTGAATATTGAGTTATATTATCTAACGTGATATTAAATAAAAAAATAAAATATTTTAATATTTTTAAATAAAAAAATTTTCGAATGTGGTAATGTCGCGTTTTATTTATGACATCTCAATTTAAAAAATTGTAATTTTTTTAGGGCCACAAAAATATATGTAGAACAGATTTTTTAATCTCGATCATTAATTTAAAAATCTAATAACTTAATCACATATGATTATATGTATGATTAATCATAAATTCACCGTACCTATGAACAAATATTATTTTTGGATTCATAGTGGCCTACTGGTCCGTAATGGACTAATGGGTGGAGATTCTGTCACCATCTCGTTGAGCAGAATGATCTGAAGATGGTTGTTAAATTTCGGGACATTTAATTTTCTTTTTGGTATTTCTAATTCATTTCTATTGATCACGCATTCACTTCTATAACTTTTTATGTTTTGGCTTATTTCTCTTTCTATTGATTGTATATGTGAATTTTCCACCCTAGAAGATAAAAGTAGTAGTATTTTATTTGTCGTTTCATTTATTATAACTCATTGTCCTTCGAGTTTCAACAACTACATAAACTCTAGTAAATAAAGCAACTTTCAAAATGAAATAAGCCATCGTCAGTGTCACGTAATGAGAACTTATAAGATGCTATGTTTAAGGTTATCCAAATCATACCAAAAACGCCCCTATGTCACCTATGAAAAAACATATACTACTTGGTCCAAATATGAAGATTGAAAATTGAAGAAGTTGAGCTGCCATGAAACTTCCCAGCAAACTACCATGAAACTTCCTCACAATTTCCTCAACCATCTCCTAACACTCCACATTGGCTTTCTATTTATAATCAATCATCAAATCCACAAATCTCACAACTTCGACAATCACATATAACAGAGGAAACATAACATCTGTTTTCAGTTGATCTTGTAAGCAAAAAAACATCAGAAATGGCAGGAATGCTTCCTGGAGTGGAGTCGGCGAGGCGGAGAAGGATTCATCAGAGCGGCGGATCATCGCTGCCTTGTGTTGGCGGCGGCGGCGGCGGTCATGGATACACGAGACAGAAAAGGGAAGGTGTGGATGAGAAGCTTGGAACATTGGCTAGGGAAGCCAAGGAGAGGCTAGATGAGAGGCTTAGAGCATCAAAGAAATCTGTCATCAGAAGGTAAGAAATAACCTATAAACCAATGGTCAACTAATAAATTATGTGGTGAACAATCAAAACTTCGAGATAAGTATTGGCTACGTTCGAATTTATGTTAGTAGTTTCTCCTTACAGCACGCTCTCGAGTAATACCTAATAGTGATCGGGTTGAAAATTTTTCAGGAATAACAGTGATGTGACTGAAGAGAGCTTAAGATCCATGAACATTGGAAAGACGGAGTTGATCACGAGGGGGATGCAAACAGAGGTGTTCGGATCAAAAAGAGGCGGCGGCGGCGGTAAATCGAAGAGGTTGAGTTGGGCAAGGTTGGGTTGGAAGCCATGGGAGCAAGAGGAGTGTGCTGTTTGCCTAGAAGAGTTCAAGATGGGTGAAAATCTGGTGAATTTGCCTTGTGCTCACAAGTTCCATTCAAGGTGTTTGGTGCCATGGTTGGACAACAACTCTCATTGCCCTTGTTGTAGGAAGATCATCTTCTCATAGAAGATGTCTGTACTGTTCTCGAGTCTTGGCTTGCTATATGGATGTGTTATGTATAGCGAAGATGTACTAGAATGCTATCGGTCTTTGATGATCAGATGTCAGTCGTTTTGCCACAGAGTTGAAATGACGGTTTATGAAAGATCACAGGTCTAGCGTGACGAGTTCATTTGTTCGTTGCTTTGTAATATAGGTTTAAATGGTTCATGCTGATTGATGGTTTTGTATGAACGAACTGTTTGTGCTGTGACAAACCCTTTAAAAGACAAATCGTGTTGATTTATTTTGCCTTGCTTGCCACTTGTTAGGTACCATTGTTTTGATCCATCTTCTACCTATCACAGGAGGCTATACAAAACTCTTAAATGTTCGTGTAAACGTGTAATGAATTCTGAATTCAAGGTTTTCTATGATAGCAATTCTCATAATCACGCTTTCAAAGTTTTTAAAATAAATAAATAAATAAAATCACGCTTTCAAAAAAAAAAAAAAAAAAAAAAAACGTCAGAATCACTGTCATCCCACATAGCCTTGGCATTGATTCTGTCGTGAAAAAGGAATCAGATAGAGATGAAATTGGTGACTGACAAATAGAAAGATTTCGCGAAGTCGTTACCTAAGGTAGACGAAATGAAATCATTGTCTTACGGTCCTACGGATGAGATTCAGCTTCTCAAAAACAAGGTTTGTTTCATGTTGAACACTGAACTTATATATATAATAATAATATGAAATTCAAGACCAAGTCCGAACTGCCTACAAGTTGGACTCCAAACTACCAATAATGAAAATAACATGGAAACATTACAAGCCGAAATATTTTATGCCGTGCAGCGGTTTTCGAGAATGGGATTGAAGATGAAAATGCCGAAATCGAGAGCTGTTTTTGTGAAGGGGTTTTTTCGTGCCGAAGTTTGAGTTAGGACCCGGGAGAAATGGTGGAGTCTGAGGATAATGAAACGGTGGAAAGTATTTTAGGACTTGTTTGTTGGAGGCTAACGATTCAAGTGTAATCAAAACTACCTCAACAGTTAAACAATGGCACAAGAACACAAACGAACTGTTGGGTGATGGTCCAGAGTCATGGAAAAGAGAAGATGATCAGTGGAGACAGACACGGAAAGCACGGCCGTGCGAGGTGAAGGTTGGCAACCTTTGAGCACGGGCAAGCTGGGGGCCGTGTGCTATGACAATTTCTCCAGTATTTAGGGATTTGTTTGTTTTTTTTTTTGGAGCTATAAGTATATCAATATAACAAACATCTCCATATTTTTTTTAATTAGTAGTCTTGTCGACATTCGTGGGTTTTTCTTCCCCCAAGGATTTTCCCATATAAATTTGATATCTCTTTTCTTTTATAATTTAATCGTATGTGTAATTCAATCTTAGCGAGTGATATCAGAACGTTAGGTTTATTAAACACATAAAGTGAGGGAGTGATTGAAAACTCTAATCGATTAGATAGGATAACCGATTGGATTTTGGATTGACGAGATCAGAGATTTTCACGGATCATCTTTGTTATCAATGTTCTTTCAAGAAAAGGAAATTCCGAAGAATTTTCTTTTGGTCAACCGAATAGCCCTCAAACCCGAGGACCTTTTAAACCAGTTTTCGCTGACGGACTCACCATCAGAAAGTAGCTCCGTACTTAACAGGTTTTGATCCCTTGACCTCTCCTTTTTTTGGAGGAGTTGGTTGAGAGGCTTACCATGTGGGGGTGGGGATGATCTTTTGGTGTTCGGCTTATCAAAGTTCGGTGTTCAAAGGTCCAATCTTTTCGTACTCTCTCCTCAAGTGAAAAGCGATTACAAAACATAGAAAAATCATGATCGACAAGTTCGATGGGATGAGCTTTGGACTTTGAAAGATGCAGGAGGAAGACTACTTTTATCGTAAGGATCTTTATCCAACGCTGGAAAGTGAGAAGGGCAAGCCTGCTAATATGGATACGAAGAAGTGGGAGTTGTTAGATCGCAAAGTGTTGAGTATGATTCGACTCTCATTGTCATCGATGATAGCCTTTAACATCTCCAAAAAGAAAACCACCGAAGGTTTGAGCAAGGCATGTCCGGGATGTATGAGAAGCCTTCAATGACAAATAAGGTATTTCTCATCGAACGCTTAATTAATATGAAGATGATGGAGGTAAATCAGTGGCTGAGTATGTGAATGATTTCAATATGGTGATGAGTCAGTTGGAATCAGTTGGAATCATGTTGGGTGACGAGATTTTGGCCTTGACGATTTTGACAAGTTTGTCAGATAATTGGAGTAGGCATGTAATAGTTGTCTCTTATTCGTCGGTGAAAATAAACTCAAGTTTGATGATGTCGTTGGTGTCCTTTTCATATTCTAACTGTGGTATAAAGGGACATGTGATGGGCGTATGTCCAACAGTGAAGAAGGGTGAAGAGAAGTATTACGAAGATAAGGACATGATTGGGTCCTGTAGTGATGATGAAGCGTTGATTTTTTTATGTGAATCCAAGTGCGACTCTCGGATTTTGGATATTGGTGCTGCGTGTCATGCTATTTCTATAAGAATCTATTTCATATGTTTAAGTCTTTTGGAGATTCTTTGTTGATGAGTAATGATGTACTTTATGAAGTTGTTGGAATTGGTATTGTCAAAATGAAGATGTTAGATGGTATTGTTTGTACCCTTGAGGATGTGAGATATATCCCGGGTTTGAGAAGAAACCTGATATCGATGGATCGACTTGTTTCTTGAAACTGTAGCGTATCAATTCAAGAAGAAAGCATGAGGGTTTTTTTTTTGTTTTTTTACCATTAAAAGAAATAAAGGCATGAGGGTTTGTATCATGAAAGCTCGAAATTTTAACACCCACTTTGTGTTGGTTGGTGAGACTGTTGGACGCAGTGAAGCAATTACTCCATTGAGTGAGAGTTTAAAGTTACCAACTTTTCGCAAGAGTCGAAAGCGGAAGTGCATGAGCTTTGTTAAAGTGTCTACCGAGAATATCAATATCAAGAGTGATCGTAAAGATGAGATAGTGAAGGTGAGTCCAACTGTTAAAAAAGAGTTGCATAACAGAGGCAATAATTCTTGGTTGAGGAAGACTATTGAGTGTAGAGAGTTTCCTAGATGCGTGTACAAGTACAGGTTTGTGGAAAGGCATCGATGCATGAACCCGAGGCACGGTTTGAGGAGTGTGGTCTCCTTTTGCTATAGTGCTTATGGTGCTGATAAGTTGTATGGTGGAGGTCAACAATTGATTGGAAGGTCAAGAAACTCTAAGTGGAGGAAGTTGTTAGCTTCAATAGCTTCTATTACTTCGGTTGCTACATGAGGTTAGCATGAGGTCGTCGACAAGTGTTGTGATGTTGATTGAAGTGTTGTGTGTGTGTGAGAAATACTTATATGTTGTAAAAGACAGCGCAGGGGCTGCTATTGTATCTTAACGATTTTATACTGTAAGTTGAAATATCTATACTGTAAATTGGCGATTGTGTACTATCAAAATTTTAATGTATTATATAACTAAAGCGGGGTGGATTTCGTGATATTTTTTATTGGCATTCTTGGCTTTGTAAAAAGTTGGTTTCCCTTATGTAATTTTCATTACATAAATATACCCCATTATTATTATATTCTCAGTAGATACTCGCAATTAATTAGGAGATTCTTTTCCCAAATATAAATATTCAATCCAAAATTTAATTTTCTAAAATTAATTACTTTTAAATCCAAGGACGACGACAATGACGAACTCACAACCGACTGACGACGAGAACGAAGAACCGACGTCATTGAAAAACTGACGATGACGAACCAACAACAACGACAACGAACTGATGATTACGACGAACAAACGATGACGATGAACTAACGACAACGAACTACTAACGACGAAGACGAACTAACGACGAAGACGAATTGTCAATGACGTTGACCGGGTGATGAACCGACGACGACGATAAACTAAAGATGAGGGCAAACTGACAACGAACTAAAGACAAACTTCCGTTGTCACCGACAATGAATTAAAGATGACGACGATCTAAATACGTGGACGAGGACGACGACGAACCCATTTGTGATTTGATCGAAAAGAGTTAAAATAATGAAAGGTTCTTTTGATCGAATATGATGAATAATCGTTTGATGGAGAACGTCCGAGGAAGAATAGAATATTTGAAGAAGACAAAGAAAATGGTTGAATGTCATTTTGAATATATTATGCTAGTAAACTTTCCAAAGGCTGAGAAAACAAAAAGTAAAGGAATAAAATTAAATCTTCAAAAATCACATAAAAATGATATGTTTTTTAAAAGAAATTCTGAAAAAATAAAATAAAAATTATACGAGGTACTTCAGAGGAAAAAAAAAGGGGAGGGGAGTGATACTTTATGGTAATTAACTTGTCTAGGTGGTACCTCTAGTTAATTTTTCCTCACTAAAATCTAACTGTGTACATTCAATAAATTACAGTATAAATTATTCAAGTTCAAGTATAAATTTTTCAATCTATAGTTTGCAGAAGTCAATCGTTATCTTTTGCAGCACCAACAGTAAGCCATATATATATATATATATAATTATTATTTCTCAATTAAATATGTATATTATTTAGGGATATTAAAGATGGGTATTAAATTTTGTATTGGTTCATAATAAGAGGCAAAAGAATATGATATTCAATCTTACAAGAAGTACATTATCCAACTCTGATTTTAAGGTTTCATTCTAATCATATAAATATTTTGTTTGATCATTTGTGATGGTAACTTAAATTTTAAAAAATATTATAAACTATTTATATTTATATTTTATATTTTTTCTACTTTTTTTACACATTTGAAGCATATTGTATTTTATGAAAAATGAAGTGTCAATATATATTAGATGTATTTAATTTATAATCATAAATTAGAAGACATTTAATCAATCAAACATGATACCAAAGACAACCAAACTTTGGTATCAAAAATGGTGAATGTAGCTTTATATATTTAAATAGATTGGTATATTGGATTTTATGAAAAATGAAATGTCAATATATATATTAAATATATTTAATCTATAATCATAAATGAGAAGATATTTAACCAACCAAACTTGATATCAAAGAAAATCAAATTTTGATACAAAAAAAGATTACTGTAACATTGTATATTGTATCTATTTCAACACTAAGATGTGCTCTTATGATACAAATCCTCTAAACCCATTCATTCATAACAATGGAATGACCAGTAGCTTTGCCTGCGGAATTCTCATTTTACAAAAGGCAATTAAAGAAAGAAGATGATATATGGACCATAATATATATATAATTATCTAACTATATGTATAGAACTAATTTATTCTTTCATGATACTAAAGTTTGATTTCTTTGGTATCAAGTTCGGTTAGTTCTATATTAATTACAATACCACATATTTATGATTACATTTCACCTAATTAATTTACTGAAAATTCTCTTAGGATACATATATAAAATAATTCCAATTTGATACAACCCGGTAAAATATTTCTCATTTCATATATTTTTCATTTTCCTCGATCAAACGCGCGATTTTTGCATTAACTGTCTCCTTTTCATTTTTTTTTTTGTTAAAAGTAGGTTTTTGTGGAGATTTCTTATTCGAAATCACTGATAAAAACCATGATCAACAACGAAATCTGTTCGTCATTGTCATCTTGATCAATATCTTCGATCCTTTTGTAATGGATGAGAAGAACAACTTTGTTTATAGATTTGGTTCTATATCTCTTTTGTTTTTATGCCATTTGGATTTTGATTTCGATTATGTTGTGAAAAAGGTATGAGTTCGTTTTAAAATCTTCTCATCGAATGAATTCAATTTGTATTATTCAATTTCGGATCATCAACAATGCTTGATGAGATCAAGAGGATTTGATGTTGTTGTTTGAACTCACGAAATGTCATCTATTATGAATGTTGTGTGTAATGGAATTGTTTTGGATTGTCAAGGTTCGAGTGTGGTTTCAGATCTTGGAAATAAAACAATGCACTAGTTTGAAGAAACAGTGCGTCTGAGTACTGACAATGTCTCACAAACTCAATTAGTTAGCCAATATGATGATACAGCGCGTCTGAGATATTCTACTAGCGCACGGATTTCTGAAACTCAAATTTCCAATTATAATCAACATTCTGAGATAAATGATGGTTTGATGATGATGTTGTGTGTGAGCTGTTGGTTCGGCTAGATGTTGGTTCATCGAGCAATTGTGATCAATCCTTGCGTTCTTCTCATTGGTCAAATTTGATTCATTCAGAATATTGGTCAAGCTTTTCATGATGGGGCAAAGATTTAGGAAGTCTCTTGCACTTTATGCAAACGAAGTTGGATTTCAATATATTTTTAAGAGGAATGAGAAAAATATACTTATGCGATCGATTTTAAGAAAATTGATGGTTTCCAATGGTTTGTTTAGTCATCATTGTGTTCTCATAATAAATCATTTTTCATAAGAAATTTGAATAATGTCCACACTTGTGGACAATTGAGTTCAATGAAGTCCATGAGGACGGAATGGCTTGCTAATTTTTTTTTGGAAATGGTGCATAACGATCCTAATTTTAATGCAAATAAGGCCAGAAATCATTTTCAAACCAACTATGATTTAGATTTGTCACATAAGAAGTCATGAAAAACCCTAAAAAAGATGAAAATGTTGGTTAGTGGTGATTTTTTCGAGTCGTTTTTCAAGCCATATATTTGAATCGAAAGGATGCTCCTTAATTTTTATTTGTTCCTATACAAGAGGAAAACATCAAGGACGTAAACATAGTAAAAGGAAAGCTATATATGATATCATCTTCGAGAGTAGTACTACTGATCATAGTAGTATATATTGGTACTCCGTTTTAATATAAAAAATTCTTGATCACAATGGCTAATAAGATCGTTTTAAGACAATCAAATAGTACAAAATTATTATGAACAGAGGTTCCAGGACCTCACATCCGGCATACGGAGTCCTTCTAAACTCTCTGTCCTATGCCCAATCCAGATAACTGTGAAAAGTGTACAGACTTCTAGACACAGCCATCTTGAAGTTCTTTTTTGCTGTCCACCTATGGCCCAAAGGTGGATTCGGGAAGCCCTTTCTATCATCTATACCCGGCCATTGTAACGATCGAGCATAGCCTTGACCCAATATTGATGAACCTCTCCCACACCCATATCTGTAACAAACGTGTATAACCAGCTATCTCATTGACATTGGTGCGACATGCGATGCATAGCTGACGATAAAGGTAGTCAAGAACAACACTACCCCATCTATAGGTGTCGTGAATTTTTAAATCCTCCAAATAACGGAGGAGAAACAAATTAATCTTGTTGTTGTTCTTGTCAGATGAATCGCCAAGTATGCCGAAACATGACAAAAGAAAATAATATATATAGTTTGATATCTGTGCATTGCAGGGGGTTCTCACTTGATTCTTTCTATTTATAATCACCTGAAACAGAGAACAGATAAGCTCAAGCCAAGATCTCTCCTTTAGGATCGAATTGGAGACCAATTAGATTCAAAAAATTGAAACCCTAAATTGAAATCTCAAGGAATTCGCTCAAAAGTACATTGATGTAGGAAATCAATAACCTCAAGCGCAAGATCTCTCCTTGAGGTTCGAGTTGGTTCCGCGTCGAGTCGCAAGATTGTGACTTTTCTCTGGCTGCGATTTGATTTTGAGTAGTGTCGTTTGATTTTGCTGCGTTTTTATCTTGTGTGTTACTTTTCTTTTTTCCCTTTTTGCCTTCTTTTTCCACATCAGCCAAACGTCGCCGTTTTGCTTAAAGCTTCAGCCCTTTGGCTGCTGAAGCTGCAGCCGCACTTCTCCGTAATGCATACGCACCTTTCAAAATTTCAGAACGAGTGGCTTCGAGGAGTTCAGATCTAATAGAAGAAACCCCAACAACAGGTTTGTTGAATTCGTTCTCAATTTCACCAAATGTAACCAAATTTCATTTAGGGTTCGATGATCAAATGTTTGATTTGAATTGGTGATAAAATTTCATAGATTTTGTTGGGTAGAAATCAAAAAATCTACGTACACGACATTTAGCAATTAGAGAAGTCTTATGATCTGTTTTCGAAATGGAATCAAAACTCAATTTATGGTTCAAAGATCAGAACTTTGATTTGAATTGGGGATGACAATTCATAGATTTTATTGGAATATTAATCAAATTTTCTGTTTTCTGATTCAAAATCAACTTGTGGGTCTTTATGCTTCATCCAGATTTCGGCATCCTGTATTGCTGCTGATAGTATTGTGAGAAGGGGTAGTAAAAGATGAGGCTGTTGAAAGTGGCTACATGCAATTTGAACCAATGGGCAATGGATTTTGATACCAATTTGAAGAACATCAAGGAATCCATTCTCAGGGCTAAGCAAGCTGGTGCTGTGATTCGTCTCGGTCCGGAGCTCGAAATCACAGGTTATGGATGTGAAGATCACTTCTTGGAGCTTGATACTGTATCTCATGCGTATGTTTTCCCCTCTCTGAACATGCCCTTTTGTGGATTATGTTAATTTTTATGATGGCTGCTAGTATATGATCTGAAAATGAAGAGATTATTCGTTTAATTGAGATCTAATGCTTTGTTTCTTTGGGTAGTACCCTGTTTCAATTTGTGGGAGGATATAAAAATAAATTCCTAGATGTAGTTGCTTGTCGTTCAAGATTGAGCTTATGATAGGATTGTTTGCTTAATGCGATAAAAGTAGTTTGTGCAGGATAAGTATTATGACATTTTGGGGATACTTGACTACAATGATGGATTTATTTGAGCATTGGGGAAAATAATATATCTTTCCGGAGATCAGTTACTTGATAAGAAGACACTCACTCACTCTTTATATCTTGCAACGTCCGCGTTTTTGTTTGTTCGCAGGAATCCCATGGGTATAGTTGATAACCTATTGCCTTATTCTTACAAAACTGGGTAAAAAGCTGTTGAATTGGGTAACGACTAACTGGGCGGAATTGACGTTATGTTTTTGTCATGTGTGGTTGTTAGGTTAGTCTACTGGTGTAGGCCGGTTCGGGGAGAAACGATTATGACTTGGATCACTTGACAAAGGGAATTGGGAAGAAAAAATATTTTCGGGCTGTCCTATGATTCCACTCTATTGGACACTGGCTTAGTGTATATTCGAAATTCTAGAATTTCCAAAAATATGTTATGCCTGTATGAGCTGAATGGAGGCATAGTTCCAACCTTTGATTTGTGCATTTGCAGATGGGAATGCTTGAAAGATATTCTTCTTGGAGACTGGACTGATAGCATTTTGTGCTGCTTTGGTATGCCTGTTATTAAAGGATCGGAGCGCTACAACTGCCAAATTTTCTGTATGAACAGAAAGATTATCATGATACGTCCAAAGATGTGGCTTGCAAATGATGGTAACTATAGAGAGTTGAGGTGGTTCACTACATGGAAGCAACAAAACCAGCTTGTTGATTTTCAGCTCCCACGCAATATTTCGGAGGCTGTATTGCAAGAGCAAGTCCCTTTTGGTTATGGATTCATTCAGTTGCTTGACACGTATGTTGCCAGTACTTTTATCTTTAATATCTCGATATGCTTTGAGTGTCTAGATAATTTTGGACTTTTCCAACTATGTCGTCATAATTTAAGATCATTAGCAATGGTGGATGTCCATATTCAAGTGATCATTTTCCTGTCAGTGCAGTTGCAGCTGAAGTTTGTGAAGAACTTTTTACTCCTGTTCCTCCTCATACTGAGCTTGCTTTAAATGGCGTAGAAGTGTTTATGAATGCAAGCGGAAGTCATCATCAACTAAGAAAGCTTGATCTTCGTATGCGTGCTTTTATAGGTGCTACTCATACCCGTGGAGGTGTTTATATGTACAGTAATCATCAAGGTTGCGATGGTGGCCGTCTATACTATGGTATGGTGGTTATCATCTCTAGTTAATATCTGGGATGAAACTTGGTTTATTTTTTGCTGGTCCAATCTATTTTCAGCATACATATATTACATTTGTTGCCTCGCTACAATTGTTCTGTTTTGTGCTTTGATTTCTTGTTGTGGCAGATGGTTGCTGTTGTGTTGTTGTGAACGGGGATGTGGTTGCCCAAGGTTCCCAATTTTCTTTAAAGGATGTTGAGGTTGCAGTTGCCGTGGTTGACCTAGATGCAGTGAGTTACAGCTCTCTGATTTCTATTGTTTTTTTTCAGAAAAAACAAAATGCTGATGCTGCGTAATGATAATTTTTTTTTTCTATTTGGGATGCTTGCCCAGCACCAACTTAGAAAATGTTAAATGGATTTAAACCCTCATATATGGGATAGGCGGGATTTGTATGGAGCTTCTTAGGTTGACTCTGCAATCTCGATGATTTTCATGATTTTTTTTTACTACTATTTAGCTCATTTGAGTTTGAGTAGGCCTTGCTTGGATATGTTTCATATACATTACTCCACTCAGGAAAGCTCCTGTAAACCTCAAGCACTGTTTTCTTGTATTTGTATTGTGGATGGATTAACTTGCTTGTGATGTTAAGTATGTTGGCCAAAGCTACAGAACATTTTGCTTGGTGAGGTTCTTTCTATTGACAGTCATGTCCATATGTTGGTTTTGTATCTTCCTTTCATTTTACCCTCCTGAAACAACAATATATGAAATCATCGATTGCCACATTATTCACAGAATCACGATAGGTTACCCCATAATTGACTATCTGGTTTTGTATGGCATGTTTTGTTGATTTACTATGTTTCATGGCAGGTTTCTAGCCTTCGAGGTTCCATAAGTAGCTTCCAGGAGCAGGCAAGTTGCAAAACAAAAGTTGCATCTGTAAAAGTACCTTACAAGCTTTGCAAATCATTTAATTTGCAAGAGGCAGTATCATATCCTTTTCAGGTTAGCTTTCTTCGGCATTCTACTTTGATCTGCCACGAGTCGTAAATTATGTCTGCAGAGGATCACTCTCGTTCCGTAAAGAAAGGCCCACCTAAATCTGCACCTTTCACGCCAATGATGTGATTACTTCGGCTTCACCTTACGCACCCATATAAGGGAATTCTCATGAAAAGGAGATTACTATTGTTCTAGGTGCCAATTTAAGTTCAAAAGTCTTGTATGCTTTTATCATCGCTCCAAGCCTAAGCTTGAAATGGTAGGCGTTCTGTTAATGTTTTTCCCCTCATTCTAAACACAATATCTTTGATCTTTCTTCGTCAATACAGACACGAATATGCACAAGTCTCACTTTTAACCTACTGTCTCACTCTCTTTTGATTAATAGAATCGTCCTCTATTTGAGATGGGGAGGTGCTTAGTCTGCTCTTGATAGTCTTTCCTATATCCCTTAACATTTTCTCTCCATCTAAAAGCCTACTCGTACGCTGCATTTGAAGCTGTTTGTCATTAACTCATACCGTCAAGGGCATCCGATACTTATCCAGACTGTCAGTGACCCTTAGCAATTCTATTTCTTGACTTGCAGATAAAGTACCATGTGCCCGAGGAAGAGATTGCATACGGACCTGCCTGTTGGCTGTGGGATTACTTGAGAAGAAGTGGGGCTTCTGGTTTCTTGCTTCCTCTTTCTGGTGGTGCTGATAGCTCATCTGTGGCCGCAATCGTTGGCTGTATGTGCCAGCTTGTTGCCAAAGGTTAGCCTTGCTTTTGCTGCTCAGAGACATCTGTTGTACGATTCTTTGATTTTTGTTCATATTTGGCTTGAATTGGGATATGATCCATAGGTCTTCTAATGGCTTTCGTCAATGACATCCTCAACCGGCTGAACATAGTTTACTCTCCTGAACTAGGATGATAAACCTTCTTTGATTTCATTGCGATTTTGGATATATTTCTTCATGAGATTTAAGGTAAAGAAAACGATTTTTAATTGATGCTTATTGGTTGGCAGAAATTGCAAATGGTGAAGAGCAAGTGAAAGCTGATGCAATACGAATTGGGAAGTATGCAGATGGGAAGTTCCCAACTGATAGCAAGGAATTTGCAAAACGCATATTTTACACTGTATTTATGGGCACAGAAAATAGGTTGGGCTCTATACTATGATACTACTATTTTCCATTCTATACATTGATCGGTTTGTGCATTTTTGGGTGATTCTGAATTTTGAACAACCAATATCCAGTATGTCTCTGTATTCTGATCGGTTTGTCCTTTTTCTTACATTTTCTCCACCTTTTCCCGTCACTGTTCTTCTCCACGCCATAAGTGTTATTTTATTTTATTTTTACGAAGAATTGTTTTCGGCATAAATCATATGTGCAATTTCTTTATCTCCACTCTGATAGGTGCTTAGTTCTCTGTCATGGCTTTCCAATAACTTCATAGCATATGTAGTGGCCATTTAAATAAAGTTTTTAACTGTGTTGGCCATGCACACTATGTATGCGAATGCCCAATATCCAAGCTCTGCGAAAGTTTATGTGGGTGGTATCAATATACTACCCGAAGTGCTTCCCTCTGTTGTTGTTTGTATCTGGCTTTTAATATCGACGAGCTTGCTGCTGCAGTTCCGAAGCCACAACATCCAGAGCCAAGGTGTTAGCTGATGAGATTGGTGCATGGCATATTAATCTCTCCATAGACAGTGTCATATCCGCTCTTCTTTCATTGTTTCAGACCCTAACAGGAAAGTGTCCTCGGTACAAGGTTATATATCCTCTCTCCGCTCATGATGTTTTTCCAATTAGAGTGATAGCTTGGAAAATTCTTTCTGGGAGTTGAATAGTCCCACAGAATACAAGCCATCCTTATTTGGATTTGTTTCAGATAGATGGAGGATCAAATGCCGAGAACTTAGGGTTGCAAAATATTCAAGCTCGAATCAGAATGGTAGTGGCATTCATGTTAGCATCACTGATGCCATGGGTCCATAACAAATCAGGGTTTTATCTCGTCCTTGGGAGCTCCAATGTGGATGAAGCTTTGCGTGGCTACCTAACGAAGGTGCATAAATATATCTTCTCCTTAGCAAAAATGTAGTTCCTGTCCCTGGAATTTACGGGTCTTTATGTTTTGATCTATTGTTCGTGAGTCTTAAAGTCATCTGGTTAAGCCTGCAAAAAAGTTTGGTGATATTGACATATTTTTCCAGCCCTGGACAATCATGCAAAGGTTGTAGATATGTAATCATCTTATCCGCGTTAACTCCATTTCTTGGTTAAAGGCTTGGCTTTGAAGTTGATGCTTTTATAGACTCATAGGTGAGGGAGGAAGAAGCATGGATTTGTTTCTTCCTCTGACGATTGTTTCTGTTGTTTTTGCAGTATGACTGCAGCTCAGCTGACATAAATCCTATCGGAAGCATCAGTAAGACGGATCTCCGATCATTCCTCAGATGGGCAGCTGACCACCTCGGCTACCCATCATTAGCGGAGATAGAAGCTGCTCCACCTACTGCTGAATTGGAGCCAATAAGATCAAATTACAGCCAGGTACCACTTCTTCATTTTGTAGAGCCATCCTTGTACATATTCAGTTTCAGAGTTAGTGAATCCTTGAAAGTATTTTCTAACAGCTGGATGAAGTCGACATGGGGATGACATATGAGGAACTCTCGGTTTATGGAAGATTACGCAAGATCTTCCGTTGTGGTCCAGTATCCATGTTCCAGGTATGTTTGAGTAGTATTCTTGAGTTCTTGAAATTCTTATCAATAACGTAGGAAACCATAGTTATGATCCATGAACATGTACTTGGAAAAACATACTCGTAGATGCACTAACTCGCAAAGCTGGTGGTTTGGGTAAACCTGCTTTTATTTTTTTGAAGTTCTACCTTCTAGATCTTATTAACTTTGAACCTCTTGCAGAATCTCTGCTTGAAATGGGGCTCGAAATTGACACCAGCGGAGATAGCCGAAAAAGTGAAGCACTTCTTCAAGTACTATTCCATAAACCGGCACAAGATGACTGTACTAACTCCTTCCTATCATGCTGAGGTATCACTCCCCTCCCTGTTCTAGTTCCGTTTTACCATGCTGCAAATGGATTAACGCTCGTGATTTGGAGAGCGCTAAAATGCCATTTGAACTACCGGTGTATCATCTGCGATGTGCGTCATGATTTGGCAGAGTTATTCACCGGAAGACAACAGATTCGACCTTCGCCAGTTCCTGTACAACTCAAGATGGCCATTTCAGTTTCGAAGGATCGATGAGCTTGTATCTGAAGCAAATGGTGATAAAGTTCCTTTAGCGGATTCGAGTAATTTGAATGCAGTGCCGGGATCCGTAGATCAAGTTGGTGGGATGGGAGTTGCAGCAGCGGGGTCAGGCAATCCTAGTTCCGGCATTTAGTCATGCAAAACGGCTCCTACAACTGTACATTCGTCTGCAATGAGGAGCTGGACTTCTTTATTTCGATGCGATTGTAGATCAAATTGTTATATTATTTTGAGACTCGAAGGGGCAGTGAAGGCCCCTGCTTAATAAGTTGTCAAGGCTATGGTACACTTTATTCAAGTTTCCAATAACTTAAGAACCACAGGTACAATTCTTTAGATACAACTTGTTAAACATCAGCGTGCATAAGTGCATTAGCTCGACAAGTTTGTCTCCGAGCAAGGTTTAGGCATATGTCAATACTAAGAGACATTTGATCGAGTTATCTTAAGATTAATATGAGTAATATGTGCTGAATTAATCGACTAATTCTTACCACGCAACTACGCAAGTGTTTAATCTTCTCTGCTTTGAGGTACAACTATGGCCTGATCAAGACCTCCAATTGGGATTTGGGATTCATCACAGGAACAACCGAGTCTCTGCTTTGAGCTTTACAAGTTTCATACCCATTGAACAAAATCGCTCATTCTTCAAAGAAAAGCATCGATCATACAAACTAACAAGAAAATAAATAGAACACATGATACAAAAAAAAAAAAAAAAAAAAAAAAAAAAAACAGACAAGTCGCCAACATACGCAATCAACGTATATAAGTATCCAACAGAAGCAAAAATGGGAGGATCAAAACAAAATCAATCGTCATCGACTTCATAGCCCAACAACAAAACTAATTTTAAATGCAAATATGAACGACGTTGGAGATAACTCGATGAGAATGAGTAACACAACGCTTGATAAGAGTTCCAACAGTTGCAAAAATTCGAGATTCAACAGACACATAGAACACTTCATGAAACTAGAAGTAGACATCAAGGTGCAAAACAAGGAAAATCCACAAACTAGTTCTTTAACAAGACATTAATGCTGCTTCACATCTCTAGTACCTCCTCGCACCACCGCCTCTACCGGCAGGGAAAAGAGGAGCCTGATCAGGAGAATCAAGATCCACCTTGACAATTCCGGGAAGATCAGACATTCCGAGAACCGCAAGCATGTCAAGTGTCTCCCCATCGACCTTGATCTCATCGGTCTTGATAGCAGACTGGTCTGGCACGAAGTCCATGCGACGCTCACGCTCCTCTTCCTGCAGTTTCAGTGAGATTCCACGGACGGGTCCCTTCTGGATTCGCTTCATCAGATGGGTGGAGAATCCGGCAATCTTGTTGCGGAGACGCTTGGATGGAATGATTGCAACCTCCTCCAATATCTTCTTGTTGGTGTGGAAGTCCAGCGTCATACGAGAATAGTACTTCTCAATGACCTGGCGAGATGATTTCTTCACTGTCTTTGTGCGAACACGACCCATCTTAGCAGCAGCAAAAGGAACTTACCTGAGAATAAAGCAAGGGCATAAGACTCATAGCATACCATGACTAGTTCGAAAATGATAACAGGGATGTAAATGTATGGGGAAATTCCTCCGAAATTATAACAGGCAAAGGAAATGAAAGCAAAAAAAATAATCTGGAGGCATCATAAATAAACCTTACTAGTGTCCTGTATGAACAAATCTAGCTAATAGGATAGATTCAATAGAACGTGATGAAAAATGATATACAGAAAATCAAACGATCCACACAAATAATTGCATTCATTTTGTCAAACCTGAACCATATACAAAATCTTCTCCGTAGTTTCAGTAACTCAAAGATGAAAGTCAAAACAGGAGGAGTGCATAGACTTAAATCTTCGCCATTGAATGCCTTTTGAAAAAACAAGGAAATATAATACTTTGATGTAGAAATTAAGCACTCAGCCAAATGATAAACAAGAAAAGTCTATCAAGCACTGAGCTATCCAGCACCACAGATGATTCTTGGAAGTCTACAACCAGCATATGAATCGCAAGGAAAACAAAAACCAACCCATGCCGCCGTCTCCTTAAGGTTACCAATGAGTTTCCTAGTATTTCAATCGGTTGGAACCTCGTCACAATCACACCATTCAAAATCAAGAGGCTAATTTACGTCTCAAACAGCAATCCTGTGTTACGAAACGGAAACTATTACACAATCACATACCGGGCCTTAAAAAAATTTCCCAAAACGAGATCTTCATTTTAACTTGAACGGTTCGTAAGGTAACCAACACACACCGCCCCCACCCCAGAAGTAGCTAAAGAGTTGACGCACTGAACCAAACATGCCAACTAACAGAACACTATGTATATCACATTTGTAACACACAAATGTCCTTGTAAAATCAATTCACGATATACCGACACACATTACACGACTACCAAACACAATCAGCGATCCAAGATAATTGGACTCATAATCAACACAAAAACCACGAACTATTATAAATCTGCCAATCTTCACAAACAAACCACACACAAAACCAACCTATCCGATCCCTCTCTTCCACTCACAATCCAAATCACACACACACACACATACGAAATCTCAAAGAGAATCGAAATTCCACGACAAACACACCAAATCAACGAGACGAAATGAAATCGATCGGAGGTGAAATCACTGACCTAACTGCAGCGGAGGAAAATGGATTGATCGATTCGATCGCCGACGATTGAAGATGAAAGTGCTTTGGTTGCGCAGCGGCTGAGAAGATCTGTGCTGGATGCGGTTAGGGTTTTCATATGGGATGTAGAGGGTTTGTTTTTTTGGGCCTGATGGGCCTAATGGACCTGAGTTGCAGTTGTTGAGGCCCAAGTTTTTATGAGTCTCAGCCTGGGTTTGGTTTAGCTTGCACTTGGATTGATAACGGAGCAAGATTAGTATAGATGAAGATCAACGTTTGATTAACTACTACTAGTGTCAAAATTCGCATATAACTCGATTAATCGTTGTTGTACAAGAAAAAAAACAAACAAATAAATAATTAATTGGTTCGGTCAAGAAAGCATAATTAAAGCCCCACTCAGTAAAATTTCTGATTCTATATTTTTGTTTTGGACTCTTCGGTTGACGTATTCAAAATTTTCCATATCATTTTTTATTTTTTAAATAAAGAATAAAATACTTTATATAAAAATCCAAAGAATAATGGATTTTATTTTCATATTCTTGATTGTTCGGACCAAATTATGATGTGATGATTTAGATTTTGATTAATGATATTCTATGGTTTTGGATTGTGTTTTTTTTTAATCACAATTTCAATTTTTTTTTATAAATTTATACGTCAAAACATCACTTTTACGTTTTTAATTATCAATTTTTTTTAAATAATCAATCTCAATTAATTATCTCCATAACATATTTGATATGTTTTTTTTTTTTTAAGATTTTGATTCATCCTCAATCAAATCACCTGACCCAATGCCAAACCAAAACCTTAGTAAATCACATCAGCGGCATCCCAAAAATCAACTCACAAACTCGAAGGCCGGTGCCATACAAATCATCCTGACTCCTCATACAACTCCCGATCATAGAATCCCATCCTCTCCGACCACCACCAACAACCCAAAACGACAACTCCTCGGCCATGTGCGGTATCGTCGGAGACGCCGACTTCGGAATTTGCGACGGAGTCACCTGATTCAACGGCAAAGTCCCGATCTAAGATTGTCGGAGGATGAGGGAGTTTGAATGCATTTGTGGCGATGACGGTGAGACACCGATCGACTGAGAGTGAGGTTCTGTTTTCGGGGTCGGGCGACCATTCGATCGTGGTGTGGGAGAAGACGAACGACGGGAATTACATGGTGACGAGGGAAACGATGCGGGGACGCGAGGCGACAGGCGAGTACGTCTTGTAGTGTGCAAGCGTGGATGCACTGTACGTACGCATTGTTTTGTAGATATCATTTGTTGGGTGCACTGTTCGAGATGCAGTGTGAAACATAGATCGGGAGGAGGCACGAGGACGCGGCGCATTGCTTTCTCATGTTAAGAATATGGGAAAATTATTATTTGATTATTTTTTTAATTTTATTTATCAATTAATCATAATCAAGTTTTTTTATCAATTAGTTAACAATCATAATTAATATACTAATCATATAAAAACATATCTATTTATATATATATTAATCTTTTTTATTTCAAATTTGATTGGTCATATATACATTAATGACATAGCTTATTCATAATTGTCAATAATGACTCTTGATTTTCTTTGACCCATAATGACTTTTGATTTCTTATACAAACAAGTCTAACAATGACTCAAGCAACCCAACATATTTTTAATCTGTAATGATGATCAAATTAATGATATCGTGCAATGACTCAAACAAGTCCATAGATTTCATCACAGATGACGATCAAATTAATTATATCATGTCAGGATATATTTTCATATAAAACTATGATGATATCGATCACTATACATGACAATCGTATACAATAAGAGAAATTAATGAGCCAAAATTCGATATTCTTGACATGATAAAATATTTTCAAGTATAATTTGATATCCAAACGATTCAAAAATCACAAATTACAACTATCAATTACATCAAAACAAAGGACCAAATCACTTCTTTTTATTAATGGAAAAAAGGACAAAAAACCCCAAGCCACACGGAAAAAAAAACCAAACACCCAAAATAGTTATATATGTTCATATAAATGACCACATAAAAAAATCAATCATATCACAAATATAAACCCTTCTTCCAAGCTTGTCTCAAAATTAAAGTTTAAAATTAAAAAACGTAGCCAGGTTAAGGACTAATCTCATTTAAAATCAATTTATAAGATTCTAATCACAAAAAAGGATATATATAATATTCAATCAAAAGCACAATAATTAGAAATAGCATTCTCAGAAATCTTACCGACAGTATGTTTGTCCTCGGAACCTACAATATGTCGTCCGGGTCGATCATATATCGGCGGAGCGGACAATTCATCAGGTGTCGGAGTGAACAATACGTCACCAGAACAGATAATATGTTGTCAAAGTGAAAAGTACATTATTGGAGTGGATAGTACATTGTCGAATAAAAGAAATATTGAGTCAGATGACAAAACCAAAAACAGTGCGCCAAAAATAACAAATAGTGCATTAATGAATTATAATCTTTAAGACATCGTCATTGTCGTCGTCACCAATAGTGCTCCCAACAGTATATACATCATTGACGATAAATCTTAACTCATCGGAATCGATATTATGTCACTGTAGACGATAATACAACTGCCGTCGAAATCCGCAATGCATCCGTCGGAGTCAATAGTACGTTGTTAGAGTTGACAGTACGTCACCATTGGAGTCGATAGTGCTCCCCGAACCTTCGCACCACCACCTCCGCACCTTCACTCCTCCGTCCCGCTCTCTCTCCCTCCACCCTCGTCGTCGCCTTCCACCCTCGTGATCAAATTCCCGAGTGCACCGGCCTTGCCACCTACCTTGATCCTCTCCGCCAAGAACTTGTCGAGGATCTTGTCCTCCACCGGCTTCGAGCAATTGATCGTGAACGTCATCCTCTTCTTCTTTGTTCCTCCCTTATGCCTAATGGTTGCAGCCCCTTTACTCATTTTCGATGGTCATGTGATGATGATGATCGACAGAGAGATGAGGAGAGAGATGTGCACTCATTGGTCGAGATTGGAGATGTGTGGTGATAATGATGGAGAGAAAATTAGACAATTGAAAAGTAATGTAATTGGAAAGAATCAAATTTAGTATAATGAAATAAACTCAAGAATATTCAAAATGATTAATTGATAATTTATGAAATATGATGTGACCAAAATGATAAATAAGTTACAAAAAAGTGACTAATAGATACTTAACACTAAGAATATCAAATTTAACTGAACTTTTGATAAATGATTATATCTTATGTTTTGTTCATTATACTCTCTAACCACATGAATGAATATATCTTATATAATTCATAAAATCATCTAATCATAACGATTTTTATACCATGTTATAAAAATTTTATTTTAGTTTATAAATCGGTGTTTGTAATAGATTTTCTATAATGGAGTATATATAATTACAGTTAAGTCAATTTGATACTTTTTGTATGTGATATGGTTTTTTATCAGTGCAACGCACGAGTCGGTAGTTTTAGACCAATCTCAGTCTTTATTTTTTTCTCCTTTTAATTGAACTCATGGTTGACATTTCTTTAGAGGTTTGAGAATCTGTGTTGTAGGCAAAAACAACAGAGGTACGGTATTTCATATTGTTGATGAGACCAAGGAATGCAAATACAAGTGTTGTGTTTTTGATGCAGCAAGGATCCAGCTACAAGGTTCGAGTCTTCTAGACGTTTAAACAATACTAGAACTAAAGTAACAAGGGAATGTGTTTTTACTTTGAGTGTTCATATCGGAATACCATATGATCTACGCCTTCCAATTGCCTTTTTCTTGTATCGCTGCCTATGACTTTCAGCATACTGTTTTTTTTCCTTATTATCATTTCGGAGTATTTGGTGACTCTGGAATAGGCGCCTCATTACTTTTGCTTTTTCTTTTTTCTATTTTATTTTTCTTAAGAATATTTGAAAAATATTTACTCTTAGCTAACTTTGTTTGTATTCAGTAATACGGTGTACCAAGTTCTTTGCTTAAAGATCGCACCATCAAGTTCATATTTTGCACATTAGCATTATTTTCTGATGAATTTTTAGAAACATATGAAAGATATCGAACGTATCAAGAATAACCTTTTACCTAATTCGATCACCCGACACATCATCGAATTAGGCGATTCATCATTCACCTATACCTTAATTAAAAGGGCATTCGTGATGGAAAATTCATCGGGATGGGTGCAATGAAAAGGGTTGCGCTGAAAATTTGGATTCAAAGACTGGTGTTCTTTTAACCCTAGTCGGAAAAAAATTACATTAAGCTAAATTATTATTAATATTATACACCAAATCTGCGCACAAATGATACTCCAATATAAGCACTGCACCCATGAAATAATGTTTGGAACCCTTCCATAAGCTATATTTATTTATGTGGTAAAAAAGGCTATATTTACTTTAGGGATGACTAAAGTCCTCGTTTAAACAAGGGAGTTTATGAACAAACAATTGTAGCTTCAGCTTGCAGTATCCCCGGTATTCCCTGTATTGCAAGCCAAATGCTCCCGTCACCTTCATTATCGAACAAGATTTCCGATTATACATTCCACCTGCTACAGGCGCCTGATCACCTCGTCCGTAATTACGAATACATACCTAAACCATAGACGCGCCTCAATCACCTCTTGTCAAAAGAAGATTCTTGTAAAACTAAAAATCCTAATGGTACTTGGCATATCTTAGGGTAACTTGATTTACAACACTATACACGGTCGGCACTTGACAGTAGACCAAAATTTAAGCATATTACAGAACATCCGACGACACGATGAACACTTCGATCAGTTACAAGATTAACATGCATTCACTGCGGTGAAGGAGGGTTGGCGTATGGACAGAAGCTTATTCATGATACCAAGGCAACAGGATCGTATCTGGGTTGATGGGTTCTGCAAGGTTGATGGGTTCTGGCTCAACTTATACGGAGACACCGCCTCGACAAAGAGGGCAGACCCTGAGGAGAATTTGATAGTAACGTTAACAAGATTAACGAGCTATCGACTAAGATTGAAAGAGAAATGAAGAGATAATCACCCGTGAATCTCTTTAAGCCATTTATCGACACACAACATGTGATACTCGTGATGGCATGGCAGCGTTCTTATCTGATCGTCATCCTCGTACTCGGCCAGACAGATATAGCACCTAAATAGAATGAAATTTAAGTTCAGAATGGAAATCACGAAGGCTGATAACATGCGAACTACTTGCCTAGTAAATCCCAGTAAACTCATCATGTACCACTGAAACTTCAATCATACTGTAGTAAATTGTAAGATGCCGGAGTCTCTTCTCATATCACCACCCAAGTAATAAGTAAAAAATTGGCACCAATGGTTTATTCCTTCTTGAAGAAAACAGTAACTTGAGTATTTGACACCCATATATGATAAGAAGATGCATCATATTATCATTATCTCCAGGAAAACTAGAGAAAAGAAATTTCAATACTGATCATGCAAATACTGTAACAGCGAATAAATACACTGAAAACTCACTGCTCTGCGTCCTCTTCACTCTGAACTGCATTAAAATTCTTGTAAACCCTGAGAGGAAGAGAGTCGACGACTAACTCCGGCGCTGGACTTGACACTATGCGCCAAGAAAAAGGAGAAGGATGCCGGTGGATCTCATCAAGAACCTATGAATAAAAAAGTTTAAAGCACATTACCCGAAAAAAAGTTAAAAGCATAGAAAGAAGACCCCGACCAATTCAATGAGGAAACCGAAGCAAATATGCGTAAAAAGTTCATCATAGTTGGGAGATCCTTAACACCCTCAAAAGATAATCCTCAAAATGTTGTCTTTTATGTTGAAACTTGTATGAATATCCAACCCAACAAGAAGAAAGAGAATTATTGGAAGTTATATACTCCCACCGTCCCAAATTAAGTTAAACAATTTTACCATACACGGTTATTAAGAAATTGGGTTGAATTTAATGTAAATGACCTCCTTACTTTGAGTGTGTGAATAAGAGAGGCGCGAGAAAAATGATACTGAGGTGTGATGATATAATATAAAATGAATAATAGAGATAATCAATTAAATATAACTTAAAAAGTTTACTTTTTGGTAAGATTTCATTTTTTTAAGGACAAATTCGAAAAAATATTTTATTTTATTTTTTGGGACGAAGAGAATACTTTTTACTAGAATTCCTCAAGATCGAAAGGTATACGCAGTGAAACAAAAGGTAGCCTTTAGTTAGCAAATGGACTAATTGTTTCCTTTTGGAGGAGGATACCCCAAATTGTAGCGAATACATGTTTGCGATTATTTTTCTACTTCTTTCCACCCTACGAAAAGATACAACATTTTCCTCATTTGGATGCCTCACAAAAAATATAACATTTTCTTATTTGAATTTTTTTTCTATAAAACTATCAAAACATTACTACTTTTTAATTTATATCACATCAATTCATTCCGTTATTTTTTCTCCGTTTTTTTTCCTCACTCCTCTCTTTCGCACAAAGCCAAAAGGACAAATAAATCATTTACATAAAATTCAACACATAAATTCTCATCTCAAGTCAAAGTGTTGCAACTTTTGTGAGATGGAGGGAATACTTCAATAGACCTTAATGTACACGACATAGCCAATTGTCGCATTGGAGCAAAAAACCTCATGGGATACAAACACAAAAGCTAACTAAAAGACCCGCTGAACAATAATACTACGGAGCTGGTTGGCGAGCACAAGTTGCAACTATCCGCTTGACATATGCAGGTTAGGTAAGCAATGACCAAATAAAGAAAGCAAAAATAGTCCATCTGCAAAACTGAATACCAGAGGATACAATGTTCTTATTGCACCATTAACTAGAAACCAAAAAATGCCAACTTGCACGACAAAACTTCTGATTATATTTTCGTTAGTGATATAGCCCTTCTCATTGGATCTAAGAACTGCTAATGGAACTGATGCAACAAGAACACGGCATACGGAAAAAGACTGAGGTGGCTTACCTCATGTAAAGCTTCAGCAAGCAGAACTATCCGTGATATACTTAATTGGGCATCTGTCTCATTATCAAGGTCACCTCTAGATCTTCTCAATAACTGTGAAAGAGTGACAAGCAGTGTTGTAAAAAGTATATTAATCGATGATTAAGCATCCGATTAATCGTTTTCGGAAGTATTTCGAATAATTTTTGGATAATCGCTCGAATTAAGCGGTTAAAGAATTAGTCGATCGATTAATCCTTATTCTCTTTTAATCTTCATTTAATCGCTAATTAATTGATCATAAATTAATTTTTTTTTAACCTAAAATAAAAGATATTCGATTAAGAAAAGTTAATACAAAAGAAAAAAAAAGTATGCACTCTAATTAGGAAACGAAAAGAGAAAAAAAAAAGTAAAAAAAAACCCTAGAGTAATTTTGTCGAACATGACTTTTTTCTTTTCTTAAGAATGCCTCTTACTACTAGTTTTTGATTCTAACTTAATCAACAACTATATATATATTTTTTTGTAAGGAGAAAGATATTTATAATAGAGAGAATTACTGATTAGTCATCAAAATATCACATATTTATCAATTGATCATACCTCATTATCTTATTTATCAATGAGTCATCTATAAAAAAAACAAAAGACTTCAATCTCAAAAGAAAAGACAACAAATCATTGCTAAAATCAAAACCAAATGATAATTAATAAATTAAGGATGATTTTTTGATAAGACTAAAAAATAAGACCTATTAGTAATTTACACTTTATATTTCATATTAATATTATATGCTTAAAGAAATGTTTTTACTAATAATATTAAAAATCGAGTACACCGCTTAATTAAACGATTTAAACCGATTAAAATGTATTCGATCCTGGACCACTCGAATAATGAAACTGTTTTCTGTAACATTGGTGACAAGCACTTTGTCAGCAAAGAAAGCGCAAGAGTAAAATGTAAACAAACCTATAATTTCAGAGGCAATCTGTCTATTCATATCGGAGAATGTAAATAGTACTCCAACGTAGAAAGCCATAATACTGAGCAAGTATTGGTTAGTGTTGAACTTAAATCTCATGCTAATCTTAGCATACTTATCTTGGACACGGGTTCAAGTTCAACGGCAACATAACTGCCAACGGAAAAAATAAAAAACAAAAACAAAATCGTTACTTCTTAAAAAGAAAGGAAATATAGACCAATACACATCAAATTATCTCATTGGCTGCATATATAGGATTCATTACGACGCGAAATGTGGAAGAACCATTAGAAGATGAATGAGACTATCCTGCAAGCTATTATCCTGAGAGACTAAAGTTTTCTCTTTTGATACTTTCGACTACATAGTGCCATCGTAGAAGAAGATACCCTTAACTGCAAGTTTCTTTCTTTCTTTCTTTTCTTGTTTTTAATTTTTTTGAAAAACTCATTGAAGAAGTACTATAGTGAGAAAGCCACAGGGAGGTTGTCCACAATCAATAAGCGTTTAAGCTTTTGATATCACCAATTATAAGCAGTATACTACATTAGTATAGGAAAAATAGGATAATCTAAATAGTTGAACCAAGTTTTTCTTCCATGTAAAGAACATGCAGAGCACCAGGAGTAAATCCAGCAAAACAAACACAACCAAGAAGAGAGAGGCATAACTAATTTAACTTTTAATCGAGGGAAAAAAAAAGGAGCAGAAAAAAGTCACCCGAGATCTTGATGACAACAATCGACCACTGCGTAAGCGACTTCGCTGACCGAAGTGAGAAGAACCTCCACCAGTTCCGCTACCAAGGTCATCCTCCATCTCAATTAGCAAGCCGTGTCGGGATCCTATACTATCAGATTCTTCCGTTGGAGGAAGTAAGCCAGAAGATCTAAAACCACGAATCGAAAAGGCATCCCGAACCATTCTTCTACCCTCACTTCTTACTTCAATATCACCAGTTTCATCATATCTCCTGTTGAGAGCACCAGAATAGCTCCTAAGCATATTTGACTGAAGTGAACCCCTTTCTCTTATGTCTTCTGTACTATGAGACAACATGGCTGGATTCTCAAAAGGCATACTATAATCCTCCAGTGACTCAAAAGCTGCTCGTATATTAAGAGGGGGATGACATGGGGCACGGAAATCGATGGTGCCTCTTCGTCCATCATTATATCCATCAGAAGCAGCACCTTGCAATTGTGTGCTACTTTCTTCCTGATCAAGCTGATCATCACGAGAGATGCCCCCGGCAGTTCTCTGATGCAAACGATTGTCATCACGATCACTAACATATACATCAGAAGCTACATTTTGTGAAGGTCTTCTGCAGTGCGTACTAGCTACAATTTCAAGGGTATGATTACTTTCACCACTCATCCCATGAGAAGAAATCACTCTGCCCATGTGCTTCCCATCAATCGAGGAATCAGCATCACTGAATTGTTGTTCACTTCTTTGATCACTCGTACTAGTAGACGACACACCTGGTTCTACTTCCGAGATTGTTAATCCTGATTCATAACGCCAGGAGAAAATGGACTCCTTCGGGGGCCCTCGGGAGTCAGTAACAACTGAAGAACGTTCTGCAGAATTTACCAGTGATTCAGCTGGATAATCTTCGGGCTAAAATGGAAAAGATTGACCATATCAGCTCAATAAGGGGAACAATGCAACAATCTATTGCTTCAACGGTACAATATTCCAACGAAAGGTAACTGAAACAGGACAACAACTGGGTAAAAAGTATTCAAGCGCCAACACAACTTCCCAATCTCACAACACCAACTGCGATACACGTAGTACCGGTACATTATAGATCGGAAACAGGTGGCCGAAGTTATATTTCAGTAAGCTAGATTAAACTCAACAAAATGGGAAATCGAGGAACTATCTCATCCCACACTTCATCATACTTGTATTGGAAATACAAGAAAATCTTGTCCCCCATAAGTGCATGCTTTTTCAGTAGACACTATATCCGAAGACATCAACTGAGTAATTAGATGCAAAATTACGAATCATTGTGTTCTCTCATCATGTATACTAAGCCACAAGCAAGATCACCAACATGTGACCGCCGGATCACAGAACATGATTTTACTCACTGGCTAACTACTAATGCTTCCTAAAACTCAACAGACATGTGGCGATTTGCTTCAAATACATAACGGTAACCACTTACACACTTAACCCTGATTGTATCCAAAAACCCTCACTCAAGCAACTCAAGTTCTCCCTCGAATTCGGTCGTCCCATCCCATCCAACCCTGATTTTGAACAGATCTCATCCAATCCAAAAATCAACTCAGTTATTTATCAACTCAACATCACAATGTACAATAAAAAGGAGAGCGTGTCTCGATATATGTGTCTCTAGGCTTCATGTATATCCGATGGTTGAGATCATGACATAGAATAGAATGACATCGAATGCCAACTTTCTAATCTCAACCTTGTTATTTTGAAATCAATGGGACATTCAAAATTTACTTCTCAGTCTCAAAGCTCCAACACACATACATACATATGACACGTATTCACCACATTCATTCTATAAACCATATACATTAAACCTCAGTGAGCCAGGATTTATATGGTTGATCAACGGATTATATATTTGATGCACTCCGACCGGTTCTGAATATTCACAGTTTGACTTGCCTAAAGGGCGGTCCACAGAAGGTCTGTCTATGTATTTGTAATGTTTTCGCTCTACCCGATGTGGGTAACTAGTCTCAACAATATACACAAAATCCCTCAAATCATATGCATACACACATAATATCCATCATCAACACAATATACAAATCCTGACTTTCGCATCCGATTCGATCAACACATCACCTACACAGTAACCATTCATTCATTCAATCAATCAATCAATTAATCAACAGTTTCTTCGTCGATATACCTCGGAAACGGCGCCGGTGGCGCGTGAAGAGGATGCGCCGGCGCAGGGGAGAGACGAGAGTGCGCATTTGACGGATACGCGCTTGTGTGTGGCTCGTGGAGGATGAGGGGAACGGTGACGACTGGTGGCGGAACCCATCGTCGATCGGTGCTTGAATGAAGAGAGAGGGAAGAACTGAAGGTGAAGAGTGGGGAAAGGAAAATGGAAGGGGAATGACTCGAATTAGTATTGGGAGAGAAATTTGGGACACGATTGACAAATCTCATCGTGTGTTTCATGTAAAACATGAGGGTCAATTTAAAATAATAATATTTTTTTATCTCATTAAAATTATAATTTTATTTTTAAATTCATTAATTTTATGAATTTTTTATAAGATATTTAAATATTATTTTATATAAAATTATTATAAAATATAATAATTATCCAAAAAAATTTATTCAATATATATTTTGAAATGTTCGATTCTCATATGAAACAAAATTTGATAGTCTAGTACCTTACGTCATTTAACATAAAAAGTTTATATTCTGATTAATACTATTTATAAAGAAATAAAATATGCTACACATACAATTAAGAGCTTAACATGTTGCTACAAATTTAAAACTGACACATTTTTATGAGTCAAAAGACAAATGCATTTTTTATAAAAAGAAAAAATTATCTGAATATACCACCTAACAAAAAGAACTGTCAGTAAGAATCACCCCTCTTATTTCTTCCAACCTAGTATCCTATAACATTTTTTTAAAAAAAAAATAAATAAAATCTTACTTTTCTTATTCACGTCTCTTCTTGTTTTTTTTTTATAAAAAAATCTTGCTTCCTTATTTAATTGGATACAATTAGATTTTTTTTTTTTATATTGTGATTGCCTGTTTTTTTCGATCAATTCACCTCAGCATAAAAAATTTAACAATGGCAAATTCGTTGTGCAAATTCTTGGGAAGGTGCTGCTATGCCCTGTAGTCAAAAGCACCAAAAGCACTTGAATGCCTTTATTCATTAGGTCGTCATACATTATGACAGCTCACAAACTTGTTCTCGATAAAAAAAAATTTAAAAATTGCCCAACTTTTTTTTTGTCGTTGTGATCGTCGGTTCGTAGTCTGATCGTCATTGTTGGTAATTCATTCTCGTTGTTAATTCGTCGTCCCCATCGTTATCGTTGATAGTTCGTCGTCATCGTCATTGTTAGTTCGTCGTCGTTGTTATCAGCTCATTATCTTTGGTTCGCTGTTGTTGGATTTAAAAATAATTGATTTTAGAAAATTAAATTTTGAATTAAATAATTGTATTTGGAGAAAGATTGTTTTAATTGATTATGCGCTATCTAATAGGTAACAATGAGATATTTTTATATAATTAAAATTGTATATGGTAACAATTTGAATTCGACTTTTTCCTCTATCTCGTCTGTTTCTTCATGAATTCACGGCGTCTGGAGCTTCCGATCATCAAAAAAATTTATTTTATATATCTCTTACATAATTGAACAATGAAGCAAAGGGATAGAAAATCTATGTCGATTCTGATTTTGAGATTCTATGCTTTTTAATTGGGAGAATTGGATAGTTATGAGGGTTTAGGGTTTAGGGTTTCTGTTCTCCGCTCTCTCTAGGGTTTCGATTCTCGGCGATAGAAAGTATTGGTTTGTTGATTAGGGTTTATGTGAGCGCGATAATTTGTTGTTTGAGTTGATTGAACGTGCTGCTGGTTGATTTGGTGGTGGTGGGAGGGCGACATTTACTGATGAAAAAATTCTTTTTTCAGAAACTCCTGAGTTGATGAAATTTAGAAACTGAGTTTTGATTCAATCTTTCTTGATCTCGGTTAAACAATCAGTACCTTCCTTTTTATAGATGTGATGACTATTAAAGCTACTGATTTCATCTGCAAATTTATTGACAATACGTGAAAAAATCCATAAATTCTATATATAATGCTTTTTTACTCTCCGAAAAAAAAGAGAGAAAAAAAATGCAAAGAAATCTTTAGTTTTATACCAAATAAACGACGAAGAATGTTATTTTATAAATATCTTATAATTTGGATCGTTTTTGTTTTTTGAAAATACGATATTTCAGGTTGATTTTTTGTAAGCCGATTATTTGCCAAAAAAAACCTGTTGATAAAATCAAAATAATCTATCTAACATATTGTCAGATGATATGCCTCATGCCATGTGTCCACATTGTTAGCTTTGATCGATCGATCGATGATGTCATGAGGCAAGGTTGGTGGGAACTCCCTTCCCGTTTTTTGTATTTATGTTTATTGTTGAGGAGGTGTTTTTGATACATGAAATCCTAAGTTATTTATAGGACTAAATCAAGAATGTGTATCACACGTTTTGATAAAAAAACGTGTAATAGTGGCGGGTGCAACAATAATGGCCGGTGGTCAAGATGATTGATCAACACACATTTCTTATATCAATACCACATTTCACTTTAATTTTTGTGTTTAGAAAGCTCTTTTTTTCTTTCGGACATGAAACAATTTGAAGATCTAACTGAATCTCCTGGTCAGTCTATCTACAAATATATTATCGTGAAAATATTTTCGAAAAATTTCCATTCAAGAGTTGTCATTCATTTAGTTTCACTTTAATTCTTGTGTTTAGAATACTCTTTTTTTCTTTAGAACATGAAACAATTTAAGGACCTGACTATCTCCTAATCAGTCTATCCACAAATGTGTCACAGTGAAAATATCTTCGAAAAAATTCCGCACAACGAGTTGTCATTCAGGTCAGCTCCAGCTTGAGACTAACGTACATGAGTTCTAATTATTTGAAAGCGTCTCTGCTTTCGCTATTTGGTGAGTTTTCACCACTGGAACAAGGTTCTAATTGTAGAAGACTACAGAAAGTGCAACCTTGAGTTCATTTGAAGTGCCACCTCGAGATCATTTGAAGTGCCTCGGATGTACATACAGTAAGTCTCGAGATCGTCGGGACAACATTGAGGTGTCCGTTAAATGCGCTTTCTTGTCTCTCCCTCTCTTAGGCGCATCCTTTTCACGCGCCACCAGCGTCGATTTGTAGGTATATCAACGAAGAAAATGTTGATTGATTGAATGAATGAATGATTATTGTGTAGGTGATGTGTGATCGAATCAGATGTGAAAGTCAGGATTTGTATATTGTGTCGATGATGGATATTGTGTGTATGCATATGATTTGAAGGATTTTGTGTATATTGTTGAGACTAGTTACCCACATCGGGTAGAACGAAAACATTACAAATACATATATAAATCCAGGGTCACTTTACTCATTAGCAATTAGTTTTGTGTTGGAATTCGAGAGGTTTAATATAGTATCAATGCTTAATTGTTCCAATACCCCAACAATTCGCGCCATCCAAAAATATGTTCGTACTTCTAACCCAAAAAAAAGATATTCTCGCAAGGGGGCGTATTGAGAATGGTTATCCACATCGGTAGGATAAGAACATTACAAATACATAATTACCTTGGTCACTCATGTCATTGCCTATTGATTACGAGTTGGATTTTCAGAGGTTTAATATATATGATTTTCAGAGGTTATATATTTGAAGCAAATCGTCACATGTTTGTTGAGTTTTAGGGGTTAAGGTTGCCTATACAGGGATAGGCGAATCTTCACCTTACTTTGAGGGATCAAGGCGATCGTCTTGGATAGAAAGTCGTTGCCTTGAGAACGACTTGGTTGAATTTGGACGACTTATGTGCAAGGCGAGCGCTCCTTGGCTGTCAAAATTAAAAATTACGACATGATCGACATGGTAAAACTACGCCTATCTTTCACAATTGAAGGTGCATCTATACAAACACAAAAATCCGCCTAGCCATTTTATCATCACCGAGCACGACGACGACGGAATGGGGAAGAAAAAGGGAACAAGCAGAGCGAGGTGGAGGCTGAGGGCATTGCGAATTGGTTTCGACATGATGCTAGGTGGAGAACATGTTGTTTTAGAATTGTATATTTTTGAAAATATTTCTCCACATGTATGATTTTGAGATTATTTTTTAAATTTATATATTTTTAGGTAAAATTTCTTTAAATATATATAATTTGTAATCATAAATAAGAACATATTTAATATATGATCAACCAAATTTGTACTTAAAAATATCAAACTTTAATATCAAAAAATAATTAAAGTAGCTTTATATAAATAGATAATTAAAACCTTTATATTTATATTATTTAAAATTTTATATAAGCTAAACTTTTATGCTTCAGTAAAAAAAAAAAAAAGAAAGAGAGAGAGAGAGAGAGAGTAATTGACTCATTAGAGCATCTTCATTGCATGTGTTATATAACATCGTTATTTCTCCAACTGGTTGAACTTCCCTCCACTATTCCATCCAATATAGCAATGGAATTTAGATCTACGATTGTACTTGTAGAAAAATAAGTTCCTTAATTTGTATTTCTATATAGTTCACTCAAAAACTTATATGCTTTCCTACAATATTAGGAAAATCATTTTATCTTCAAGTGCTCCAATGAAGCCCCTCAACATCATAATTAGTATGAAACACATATTATTGAGATGAATATATTTTATACATCTATTAAAAACAAATATTTCTTTATAATTAATTATATATTATGTATAAATTAATTAGTTAACATATTTTTATTGTTTTTTATTGACCATGCTCATCATACACGTTTAATAATGACGATATAAACATTATTTTCTTAATTATGGGACGAAAAAAATAACATTACAGGATATGTTCACTGTTAGGCTGCATTTGCTTTGCTCGAATGAGTGCGTGAATGGAAAAGACGATATGTGGTGGAATTGAAGTTTTGATGTTTGGTTGTCTGATGGATTAGAAATATGGTATTTTGGGCTCAACTCCATTCCTTCATATTTTGGGATATCGATTCCTGAGTAGGACCCCATTAATGGCGTATTCATCTTGGAAAAGAAATGGACATTCTTTCCCAGGCATAGATTTGGCATCAAACAAAAAAGCAAAATTACAAATAAATTGAAATATCCCTTTCAAAAAAAAAAAAAAAGTTGAAATATAATATAACAAAATTATTTGAAATAAATTAAGCATATGTTTATTTCCAAGTAGTCATTGGATCCTACGACCACATTGTCTTTCAATCCACCACAGTAAATTATGATTTACGCAGCCAACTTACGCGATTCAGCTATATTGAGAACCCACCTGAACCAGCACCAGGTGCTACACGACAAAAATTCATTGGACAATGACTACTACGCCCGAGCTGCAACAACATCGATATACTATATCCTACATCACAATATGTACTGCACAGAATTCTGCAAGAATCTGAAGTCATCCTACCTTTAAAAAGTCCTCTGATAAGTTAATCATATGTATCTTTCCTTTTTTAGCAGCCAAAGTGCAGCTTCTGCAGCGTTATCTGCCGCCGCCTTCTTTTTCGAGTGAGGTTTGCCGAAGCATTCCAGAATAGTGCAGGGATCGTCTTCGATTTGTACGACAACCTTGTACGTGAACCTGCAAAACCGTTGGAAGCAGTTGAAACACCAAATCACAAATGGTTTGTGCAGTTCTGGTTTGTTGAATGGCCATGACGACAGATTGACGAAAATAAGAGGATAACATCAAGTCGGAGTAAAAGAAAGGGGAAATGATAAAGAATGGCACGTCAAGAGTCTACGTCAAGAGTCTAGTTGAGACTAATCAACACTTGATCGACTTCCGAAGTAATTCAAATCACTCAAGCGTCCAGCTCCAACCTTGGAGGTTGGCGGAGAATTCTGGGGAACATAATTGCCCCATGGCTAGTTACGTCCTTTTGATGATTTTAACTCAGGTTGATCAGGATAGCAGGTTATCGAGTTCGTCTGAAGGATAATCGTCGAGGGATCTCATGGTTATCTCAATGCTTTTCTTGGTATGAATGATATCGGTTTATTGCTCAAACAATAATCCCCAATTGACTATAGACTAGAAAAATAAAACATTAGATCATATGTAAAATTATGCTCACAGTCTCAAGTGGCTGGGGCCTTCCTCCTTGCAACACTCGAATGCCGGAGGATTCCAACAGTTGGCAGCACAAATCTCAAGCAACTTCGATTTGGGGGTCACATTGGGTGAGCTACCTGAAATTCCACAATTTCGAGTAAGAAAAATTTCCACAGTTCACATCCAAATCTCAATTAACGACCATTAAATTACCCACCAGCTTCCAGGTCAACAACACGCTTCTTTCTTGTAGTAGATGGGCTAGCTCGCGATTTTTCCATTCTGTCGAGTACTGGTCCGATCTCTGTAGCGGGCTTTGCATGGGAGTCGTGACCAGTTGTATTGCGAGTCACCAATAAGCTATTAGTATCTGGAATAGAACAGCTGCTAGAAAGATCTTCCAAGCTGAAGCTCTCTAATTTGCTGGTAACTGCAGGGACTGTTGATACTGGTTTCTCATCAAATCCGATAAGTTCCGCTTCCATTTTGGGGCTGATTTTGAGTACCTCCTTCAAACTTTTGGTCCTGGCCTTGTAACCTTCAGCCTACAATTTATGTAGACACAGAATGCTCAGGTAGCTGTTATGGTAAACAATAAAAGCACCATAACTCATGGCAAGTTTCGCGTGCACAAGTAAAATCCTAGGTAGATGGGCAATCTCAACAACACCGACCCACGTGCTCCCGTCATGAAAAAGGTTTGGGAAGAATGAGATTTACGTAATCTTATTTATTTCCCGTTGTATGGGCTAACCCACATAAGTCCAAATCAGATAGAACCGTTAGAAATAGCTGACCAATTGTCAGACCCGAAGGAATGGTTGGACTTTAACGAAAATAGTATGACCATAACTTTATCTCACAAGAAAAATTATTATTTTACGGAAAAATTAAGAGAACACAATATAGAGAAGGGGGGCCCCACAAAAACCACAGTAATAGGTAGTATTACAGATGACAATGCTACAGAGTCTGTTAGGGAATAGCAATAAGCAAATCTCTGACAGCGACCTATTGGCACCAAACACTACCCCTAAAAATGGGAATAGAAAAAACAATAGCATTTTGTTGAAATATTACTGTCACCAACCTCGATTAGAAACCAAACAACAATCATAACCTTTATCCCATGGTTCCCACCGAGTGAGCTAAACAATATGGATAAAACAACCTCATTCTCCTTGATCTTGTATTATATCTATCGTTAGCTCATGATATCATGTGTCGTGTTAGGACAACCTGCTCCTACTTGTCAAGGACCACTTATAATGACTATAATTACTGCCTATTACTGTTACTACAACGGCCATCTACAGTTGTCCATTATCTCCAAGTCAAGCTGAAGACGATACAACTGGAAGGCAGCATTACAAAGTTCAAATATCTCATTAACACTTAACTAAGTTGGAGTATTATTTTTTATTACAGGTCGGTCAGCTTTTGATATTATAATAAGATACACCTTTGGCCATTTTTCTACCTTTGTTTTATAACAACTAGACAATAACAATACGATGTGATGGTATGCGTTTGAGATACGATGACATTTCATCATAAGCAATCAAGCACAATATCTATACCTGCAATTTCTCTAGTACTTCCTGCGAAGCGACTCTCTTAGCAGCTTTTTTACTACGGTTAGTTGCAGAGGCTGAAGGACATCCAATATCTTCGCAATCAGCTCTGACCTCCACAGTGAAGTTCTTGTTCTTCTTCAAGGAAGAAAACTTCAGTTCCCAGTTAAAACACTGACAGAGCTCTTTCAATTCCCTCACAGGATTAAACTGAAACTTGGAGAAGCTCAAGATTGGATCAAAAAAGAAGAGCACAAGCTTATATACGCGATCCAAGTCGAACCCAGTGTCAAGGAAAATGGCACCAATAGAGGACTCCACCAGGTCACCGAGGGCCTGCAGATAAACATGAAAAGATGTTACCAAAAGATGCAACTTCTTGCCTTGCGACAAAAATCCTGGTGGGAAAATTTCATTACCAAAATCTTGATATAGGTAAATGCAAGCCTAACAAATCATTCTTTCCAGAAAAGGTATGTTAAAATGGAACTGGACTCAATTGGAGCCCCGACCCCATGAATAACTAATTTCTTTTGATACATATGTATAATCCCTGTTCAGCGCAAGACAATATTTGACAGATTCGCGACGATCCTGTCTAAAAAAGAATAAGCGAAAACAAAAGAAAGAAATACTCAATTTGTCAAGTAACGTCTTATTCTGCATTTAATAGCTTTGAACAGTTCAACTTGATCACTCAGCATTTGCATTCAAATGCTGAGTGATCCAACACATTCCTATCAAAATGCTATTTCAGCATCCAACCTAACCAATAAAATGGTCTGTTGGATATCAGAAAAAAACAGAAATAAACCATCACTAGAATCTGCAACTGTTTACACAGATTACGAAACAGAGTTTTGTAGGAGTAGAAACTGATGTTCAGTTGCAGAGAGTGAAGATCATTTGAGCGAACCTTAGGGCATGGTGGCTCCTCAAGCTGATCCCTTTCTGAATCAGGAACCCTGATATAGTTCACATACTTGTCGATTGCATCACAAAGGAGGTCACAGTCGCATATAATATGCTTATGGAACGATAGCTTGACTGCAACTCCAGCAAACGAGGCATTGCTAACGAGCACAGATCTCAAGTCAGTCAGCTGGCCAGGCTTCAGTTTTGGATACGCCGAGTATATAAAAGAAGTGATCAAGTAGTCCATCACAGCATCTCCAAGAAACTCTAGTCGCTAGCAGGAACCATAAGAATGTTAAAAAGAGATCTCCAACAAGGGATAAATCATGAATGCCAATAAGATATGTAAACGTGGAGTACCTGATAGCATCCACCTCCATGCTTGTTGTACGAAGGGTGTATAAATGCCTGAAGAAGCAACCCTCGGTGGATAAAATGATACGACAGTGAGCCCTCCAGAGAAGGAACATCTAGTAAAGCTGCTACCGGCATGAAGCTAGCACTCAATGTGCAAGCATGAATCACTTGTGACGTTTCGAAGTCTGCCCTTATGCCAATCCATTGAAGAAAAGAAATCGCTGATTTAAAGCCACCATCTACGAGGTAAGCTCCAATAAGAGCTTCAACTACATCAGCAATAGTTTTCCGCTGCAACCAATGTTGATGCTTATTTCCCTTCAATTTAGAGCCATGTGTCCCATTCAATAACCTACTGTCAGGCAGTGTGTGATTGGAACTTTCCATCTCATTGGTAGATATGACCGAGCATGGTCGACCCAGTGCACAAAATTGCTGGGGATTAAACTCTCTATCCCGTATGTAGACCTACACAGAAATAGAAAAAATGTGTCAAAATAAAAATTAGATCGTTACAACAAAGCATGAGAAACAGTTGAGGTGAGTAGAGCACGTTTGGATATCCTGTATACGAAAAGAAAATGGTAGCACCAAGCAGTGGAGCTAGATTAAATTACAAATTCATGCATCATATATCATTCCAACCTGTAATTTTCTCCGAGTTGCCAGCTTGTACAGATTCATATTATTGACTAGTTTGGAACGCATTGAAGTCAGCTGCCCTTCATCCATCGCTTCATGCGCAAGGAAAAGGTGTCTGCTTACTGCAAATTTAAGGAAAGCGTCGCCTAGTACTTCAAGCCTTTCAAGAGAGAATCGCTCACTGCATCTCTCGGTTGTTAGGGCCTCAAGCACCTGCGCATCATACATCGTCACATGTCAACTAAATGGAACAAGTGAACAACTCAAAAGGAACGAGGCCAAGGAACCAAAATGCGTTGTCTGTAGAAATACCAACTTTAAAAAAATGAAAAGAAAAAATACCAACCTTTCCCCCCTTGCAACTTCTACAATGTCTCACTTTTTCCTATGTGTGATTTGCGGCCTATGTCTAAAATGTCCAGTCCAATATGAAAAAGATTTAAGAAAATGAAAGCGTCTGTGAGGGTATATCAAAACAAACAAAACACCGGACTTCCTCTTTTGTGTCTATCAAGAATCATATGACAAACACCATAGCAAGTTCAAAATGAGCAGCAACCATTGATTCAATTAGACGCATACCCACAATCAAGCTGACAAACACTAAGCACATTTATAGCACTTACCCGTTGTGAAGTAACTTCAGCTCCCTCTGGAAATGAATCAGCCAACCTACTTCTCAATTCAATTGCCACGAGCAAGTTTTCAAGTCGGTGCATAACAGATGGCAATAACGATACCGAACTCCCTATCTCCTTACTGAAGCCTAATATTTTCAAATGGCAAACTTCTGGTGGCAGCTCGAAGAAGTGCTCCTCTAGTGCACGTGGATCTGAGTTTGTGCGCGCACACATAAACAATCAGTAAAATACTAAAATAAGAAAGGGAAAGATCCAAATTCCAAATACACACATGTTTATGCTACACTTGAAACAATAAGTTACATCTAGTTTTCTTTACTTGAATTTGACCTGCCAGCGACCATGCATCAGAGAACTACAGCATACCTTCATTTCCATGCTTTCTATCATGCAACCAATTGTGCGGGTTAGCAAGTTGTTTTGCTTGCAACAAAGATTGTTCTGGGTAACAAAGATGAATCTGGTGTCTGGAAAAAAAGGGAGAATTTATCAGAAGCCACCAAAGCGCAATGAGTAGCTACACAATGTGCAATCCATATGAGGGACCATTCACGCTCCTTCTAACCCTTCATTAATGCTTGTAATGAAGGATTTTTATCGAATAGATTCCATTTAGTCCAAGTCTGTACTACTAGGGAGGATCCATTACATGGTTGTGACGATTTGTCACATCCCAGTACAAAGTTTCAGCTTTTTTCAAGCCCTCGTCAACAGTCCCCTACCTCAAACTTGGTTTTATCCAAACTTAGAACCCGGTAATAAGCATATAACTTATCAAACCAGATGAAGCCACAAATAGAAATGTACAGGACATATGAGCTAACTACAAATAGGATGCAATACCTAGCAAAGCATAAAGTATAGTGTATAATGACAAATCACTTACGCTTCAGACAAGTGCTCAACATGGCTCCTAGAATTGTCAAAAGAACTGTAACCATTTTTGCCTGGAAGAACTTGAGTGATGAAGAAGAACGAGCTTTTATGCGCAACATACACTAGACTATTAACAATGTCATTAGTCCTACAGGGTCCATCAACCAATTGCAGCTGCTCATCATGATGAAACTGACGGCCCACTACATCAGTCGAAGAGCTGAAAATTGAGGATGACAAGCATCTTCTGATAACTTTCCAATCTACTACCATCATTGATTTATACTGATTCCATATGACTGGAAGCAACAAGTAAACAGTACCCGATTTTAATCTGCACATTCTGTCCTTGCCCAATGTAACAACACTAGCAGTGAAGTCAGTCCTGTTAAGAACCAATTTGAGGAACATTTCTTGAAAATTCTGTGCCAGAGCAATCTGCATAAAAGTTGACCAGCAAAATTTAAACGACTAAAGCACCATACAGATTCATAATCTAACGTCTCCCTTGGAAAGATTTTGGTACCTCTTCTTGATCAAATTGAGTGACCCCAGATGGGAGAAGCTCAGTGATCACAGATCTTCCATGGGCTAGATGAAGGTCAAGCTCGAGTTTCTCAGCATCACTTGGTAGAGGTGCTTTGATGAACAGGCCAAACTCTTTGTACTGCCTATCGTGTGGCTTAGCAGTGAATCTAACGAAGTACGAGTTAAGACACACGGGTTCCTCAAGAACATTCCATTGTTTGGTAAGCGCACCAGGAACTAGCATATCATGTTCATCACGTCCTGCATCCTCATCTGCAAAGAAAAAGACATAATAAAAGCAATTCATTCCCTGTCATTTACCCAAGCGAAAAGAAGAAAGAATGCAATAGATTCCAAGTATGTGATCCAGCAGCTGACCATCGCTGCTGTCAGAATCAATAGCTTCTAAAGCAGACTTTTCTTCTGTACTATCTAGGTAAGGCAATAAGTAGTCACTCAAGGCGCCAATTTGGTGCAACTCTTTGCAGGCTTCCAAACAGGCATCTCTCTTAGCAGCTTCAATTGAAGATTCGGGTACACTGGAAATTTGATGAATTGGAGCATTTGCAGGAAGAATCGCATGGCATACTTTTCCTTCTACATCATCAACGTAGTAGAACTCTAGCTTGGGCTTATAATACCTGACATTGTGAATGTGAATCATCAGTGAGCTCATATGATGGAAGATTCATTCATACAGGCAGGGAGCTTATCATCAGTGAGCTCATATGATGGAAGAACTTTCTCAAAGCTGATAAATCTAATTCTCAAAGTTGATTTTGACCTCTTGCCTTTTTGAAGAGCTTTCTCAAACATGATAAATCTAATTTATCATAGGATATCGTAACATTATCATATCACTCATAAAAAACATATGTTTGGAAGGCAGTTGAAAAGAAACTAGTCTCAAAGTGATTCAACCATTACGTTGAATAATCCTTTATTTGACAACGGGATGAAAGTACCAAAAGCTTATTTGCATAGAGAGGCAAAATATAGAAGAATCCATGTACAGAAAGCAGGAACTGAATGAAGAGAATATTATTATTGCTCCTTGGAGGCTTGGACAAAATTATGTTTTGTGATGGCATGTTAAAGCAGAAAGTTTTAATGTTCCATTAAATGAAAACCAAAAGAATAAAAAGGGAGGAGCATACTCGTCATGTGGCAGCTTGGAGCAATACCGATGGAGCAGTGAAACGCTAGAATGCACACTGATGGTCGCACCAGTAGACTTGACCTTGTAGACCTTTTCATTAAAGTCAGCAATCATTTCTCTTGGTTCTCGTGTCATTATATCGACGTTCATTTGCTGCGCCTCTTTTAAGAAGACATCGATAATATTTTTCTCTTTCTCGTTATCACTGACCGTACGAAAACAAAAAAAATGCAATCAGTGATGTTATGAGGAGGCGAAACAATACAATCCCATTAAGAGAAGACTTTGGTTGAAAAAACCTGTCAACCAAAACTGCAAATTCTGACTGAGGCATTCGTGCACGGCCCCTGGATTGTATGAAGCTGGCGACTGTTTCTGGAAGATCAAACCTTACCACAAGGGAACATGTTTGGATATCCAGTCCTTCCTCGCCTACTTTGGTGGCAACCAGCAGATTCAGCTGCCAAATAGCAAAAGGTGATACAATTACTTGAATGGCAATCAAAAGTATATTTCTTAAAAATGCAAGGGGCAAGGTATAAATAAAACTTCTTTCAAGTCTTCTTCTTAATTTTTTTACTTCGGTCTCCAACAGCAGGCAGAAGGATCAGCAGAGGTATAGTGGTGTACTGAACGTTAATGACCTAGCATTATGATTAAGAGTATGATTTCCGGTGATCGGTTCTGATGTACGATGTGGCATTTCATTGTCTGTGATGCAACAATAATAACCAGGAAGATGCAGTTATTGTCCTCCATCTGTTCACTGTTTCTGGGAGATCTATTCTAAAGCTAAGTTTCACTAAATTTTGGAAAGGAAACTCATCTATCTGTAACTGAGCCAGATATCTAATGAACAAATGAACTAAAAGCGCTCTTGATGATATAGCTCCAAAAAGTCTTATCACGGTGCTATGGTTTTTTCCAGAATATTTTATTGATAGTGCAATTGTGCAAGGATGAGCAGGGAAAAGAATGATGTGGGACAATGGTTGACAAGATCCTCAATTAAAGCAAGTACATTACCTCACCAGAACGGAACTGCTCAAGAATACTGTTTGTGTTTCGCCTAGATATACCCTTTAATCCAGAGTGTTGCCCCACCAGGAAGCCAGACCTCCAAAATGTTAAGATTTTCAATTGCTGAAGCAGGAATGACAATGATCTCGCAACAACAATCCGATTCACAAATACTATGCACTTCATATCTGGCCTTGCCCTGATAAAGAAAAGAAAGAAAAGGCAGGATGATAATCCAGTATCTGTATCAGAACCACAAAAATCTCATGTGACCATGATCAATTGAATAGTAACTTGATGTCATCGCCACAACCTTCACATAAGACAATACAGACTAATGAACAGTACCAAAACCATTCACTACTGAACAGTTTTTCTACTAGACCCATGTCAAAAAGGAATAAATCTCAACAGAAGGAGACCAAATACAGACTTCTACCAATTGAAACACTAGTACACTGGTTAGAACAATTCAACAGCAGCAAAAATCACTTATCAAGAAACTTAGAGACATCATGAGAGTAAACTTGTACGGTGAAAATCAAACCAACTAAGAACTTATTGGTGTCATTATTCAACATTGCAGATCGAGTCTTGTCCAAGGCCCATAGATGTCACAATTACTAACAAAATGCTCACGCTTTTAGCACTAGGCCCAGTACAAGTGATCTCACTATTCACTAACCATTCCAGTAGTAGCAAATTAAGCAGACAAATGAATAAATCACCAACTAAACAGCAGAATATTTCAGAATGGTTACATCGTAGAGAAAGAGTCATTCATGCCACCCAGTTAAAAGCAAACTCTCAAACATCATGTAGCTAAAATAACCCAATAACCAACCTAAAGTTGGAGAGAATTTCAATGAGTTTCAAAACCTTTGCAGAGAAAAATGGCTCCTTCAAAACCCTTGTGTCGGATATATCAGGCTGTTTAGCATCTGTAAGATCACCATAATCAACACGAAAATTATAAGTCAAGCCATACCAGCACCAGCAAAATGGCTATCTGTCTAGCTGGCTTGAAACAAATCAAAGATGCAAGTTACCTTCAATACAGGCATTGAACATAGAAGCTGCCTGCTCAAGGTACTCATTACACAACTGGCTGTCACTTGGGTTTTCTATTGCTTCATTTGATTCGCTTCTATCCAATTGATCACCACTCAAGAGGACACGGCTAGCCTATGAGAAAAGAAAAGATATTAGGAGGTTGGCTTTTCAAAATTAAAATATATCCGAACCATGATGAAAGATATCAATTATGCAAAAAGATTGTTCGTTTGGCTATTATGTTTCTAAACCAGCTTCCCATGTTTCCTTCCATCTCGAAAGTCAGGATGGAGACCGACCAGCAAGATGGAATGATGACATAAAGCTACATTTATATAGCACAGCAACTAACATGAGGAAAGAATAGGCAATAGAAATTGCATGAGATTATCTTAACAAAAAGTATAAGCTAGCAATGATGAAAGGAGTGATTTGCCAAAAGCAGAAAAAAATGCATCTCAATTCTCAAAAGGAAGAACTGAAACTTACCATAAGAACTCCCCAAACGCCAAGGCATCCCAGACAATATGCCAAGCTATTATGGGTTCTCTGAACAAGCTTTTTAACTCGTAAAGTATTGGTGGGATTTTCTTCATTCCTGCAGAGCAGTGAGGAACACTGCTTACAAAATCAAAGCAGAAAAGATGTTAGCGTCAGCAAAAGGCTAAAAAAAGATAAATTCCAAGGGGAAACCAACATTGCAATACCTGCCGCTTTATTGCCTTGAGTTTCTTCAAATAAATCTCATAAGATGAGCACTTAATGTTCGATCGATAGGGATACAGCCTGACCACAGGGGATGAAACGTATATTTCCAGTTCTTCCTTGTCATCGACTGTGCAAACCTAAGGATATTATGACACAAGGTAAGGATATTATGACAGCAGAAATCTGCTAGTCGCGGTCAGCATCAGAATAGCTTCTGAGAAGCCCCTCCAATTCGGATATGCTCATATTCATACTTGAGTCTTTATTCTTTATATAATAAAGTAAATATTTGAACCATTCCAAACTGAAATTTCAAGCTTGTCTTTCCAGTGGTCAAACCTGATGTGACTATATACCCCAAAAAGACACATGTTTATATCTCCCAACGGTTAGCCAACTCTAGCTGATATAGTGTGAAGTACAATTCAGTTAAATGTGAAATAGTTATCATGCATAGCGCCTGCAGCCTTTTGATCTCCACTTCCAAATGTAAGATAATAAATGTCATTTTGGTGTAACAAGCAACAAAATAATACGTATGCCTCCTACCATATTCCACACTCACCTTAGCATGAAACAAAGTTTCAAGACTATCAATAGAAGCACCTGTAACAAAAAAAATAGAAGAAAGCTGTAAGAGAGACCAAAACAGCTTGCTTGTACTTTCTTGTGATGCAGATAATAAGGGGCCAAAAAAAGCAGAAGCAGAAATGAAAGCCAATGTGATAGTGACACTGATTGCAGAGGGAAAAGGGGAAATGGAAGTTGAAGGCAGGCTTTTATAGTTTCCGATAGCGGGGAATGTGAGTGTATTACCTTTCCCTAGTACAGGAGATGCTGTCATGCCAAATATCCGAGGAAGCTTTCCAGCCTTACTAGGATAATATACCTATACAAGTTCCAAGACATTAAACACTAGAAAGCATCCAAGAAAATAAAAATGCATGTAAGACGAGAAACTTTGTAAACTATCAGTACAGTCAGCATAGGAACAACCATCGCTTATTCACCTTCATGATTTCTGCATATGGATGATTACTCTCCACTTGCCCATAATGACACTCGTCAAATATCAAAAGGGCAATCATATCCATCTTAATGAAGCAATGGCGTAAGCTGTGTAACAGCATTTGTGGTGTCATGACAAGAATCAGCACTTAACAAATCAAGATCGATGAATCAACCAGTAGTACGAGTGTGATTTGCAACGGACAAAAGAGTTCTCATGGACTTGAAGCATTAAGCATTTAAAGCCTGGAGTTCGGAGACTACATTATGAGGAACATTGTCATAAATTAAATCGCTTTATTTTTTTTTTCCCAATGATGGAGAACCAATACCCTTTCAACCCTGGTGGTTCATACTTGGTGAAGGAGAATCAAGGTACTTTCAACTCTGGTGTTTCATTCCAGGATTCCATTCTTGCCATCATGCTGTGTGAAAAGAATGACGGGAATGGAGAAAGATATGTTCCAAAGTAGAATAGTTGTGACAAACCTCATATTGCTCAAGCTCTTTTTCCCATTCATCGTGGCTCCTTTGAAGCTTTATGTCACCACCATACGGTCGGACCGAGAAATCAATGGAATCAGCAATAACCCCAGCTTGCTGCAGCTCAGAAACGGCAAAATAATCATCAGAAAATAACACAACGGAAAAAATACCCAATCAAAATTAAAAAATGCAAAATATGATTATACAACTTCATCATGCCCCCAGAGACAAAAGATTTTTCAGTGATCTGTACAGGACTGCAACTCTTCAGCAGAAGTCTTAATTCACATTAGCAGCCTTAAAATTATAAGAAGATCTAAATGGAAGGAATATAGAAACTGCATACCAAAACAACATATGAGCATCTACTTGAATGGATTACCTAAAGGTCTACCCAAAGAACCTCATCACTTGGAAAAATCCATCCTCAAACATGACAGCACCAATAAAACTGTAGTACTTCATCCTGTAAGCTACATCGCGTGAAATACAATAATCTACTATAGCTGAAGAGGTCATCCGTTGTTATCCTTAGTCCTTAACCCATTTATCTCTCCACTACATGACCGAGAATCCAGACAACTTCTATACTGTACAGGAAGCATGAAGAAGAGCAAAGGGCGATCACCTGGTGAACTAGAGGCACAGTGGGTGCCAAGAAAACACAAATTTGCTTTTGTGGCTTCTCGATCAAGTGACTCATCTCATAGATTAGCAGCACCGCTATATGAGTCTTGCCACATCCAGTCTCCAAATATACAATCACATTTTCCTCCAAAGCCCTTCTACACAGTTCCAACTGGTACCTAAACCGACAAAACCCAAATGATCTCCACGAACCAGAACGACATTATTTCAAGGAAATTAACATAAACACAAGATAACATCGAGAGGCACAGCCCAATATGAAGCAATTCCACCCCTTTGCAACAAGACGGTAGGAAAAACCTCAAATCAAGAAAAAAGACATACCATTGTCACACTTTCTCCGATCATGTGTAATTTACAACACCATATTTATTTCATTCAACACTGTCGCAATACATTTCATTCATCTTATTACTACATCATTAGGAAGAATTTGCTCGGTGATAAACATCCCTTCCTCCTAACCACGAAGTCAGGGCATCGGCATCTCCTCGGGACATCATGTTACAATTTCTCTATAATACTATAACAGGGTTAATACTGTGTAGAACAACATTACTACATTCTCTTTCCTATATTCTCATTCTTTTCCCTATATCACCAACTATGCCAGCATTTGTAGAACCACCACAACTTGCACCAAATGAGACTACTGCTACATGGACACGATAAAGTCATTCTCTCTCGACGATCGCAAAACAATAGGAAAAACTAAAAGATCCAATCCCATCAACACACACACACACTCACACAAAATCCAACCCATTTCAACACATCATCAACAAAACCCAACCAAACCACAAAATCCCCTCTCTCATTTCGCCGCTGATGACGTGGCCTTCATCACCCATGACCGAGTCCACTCGGTCTAAATCAAAAACCCAGTTAAAATCTACCTCTGCCCTTTTGTTGATTTGGGGATTTGGGGAATGTATGAGAGAGCTGTGAGCTGCTCAACTATGGCGCTTAAATTATGGGGTTTTTCTGCAGTGAAGAACTGTGATGAGCACGCATTAGGGTGATGGGACCTTGGCAAGTCAAGTCAAGGCAGAGTCTTAACAAGGAAGAAAAGGAGCTGCAGCTACAAAGTTATACGGGGTGGGGCGCAAGCAAACGTAGCGAATCACATAAAGGAAGTTGCCCCTACCTGCCAGCGCGCAGATAGATAAAACGGGCGAAGCGCCAAGGGATGGATGTCTAAGCGGTTGAAAAAGTCGGGCGTTTTGCAAAAGAGCACAGTACGATGAAAGTAGTAAGCTTTGGGGGG
>LIEC01010331.1:0-22804 GCA_001925005.1 Drosera capensis | reverse complement strand
ACAAAGAGCTTTGAATAGGCTGAGGCGAATTCCAACAAGCTCTGGAAAGGCTGAAGGCGATTTTCAGTAGGCTCTGGAAGATTTTCAGCAATTTCAGTGAGCTTTGGAAGATTTTCAGTAAGCTCTGGAAAAAGGCTGAGGCAATTTTCAGTAAGCTCTGGAAGATTTTCAGTAAACTCTGAAAAAGGGCTAAGGCAATTTTCAGTAAGCTCTGGAAGATTTTCAGTAAACTCTGAAAAAGGCTGAGGGCAAGTTTTGGTAGTTTCAACTCCTCCCTTGTCAAAATGCATAACTAAACCTCAATCTAGTTGAAGATTGTCTCATATTTTGACTCTTCTATGTATCGTGAGATCCATTAGTTCGTATATTTCATGGTTCTTGAATATCTATGTATTCTCCGTGCGTTCTTGTTATCATTGCTTTGACGTATTGAATGATAGACGTATTGAATGATAGACGTATTGTTTGATTCTCGAAGTTATGTAAAACCATTTAGAACCTCAAATACGTAATCGTTTGAATGATTCTAATGATGTGGTAATTAGCATTGATTGCACTTTAAGAACCTTCAAATCCGTAATTGTTTGAATGCTCTAAAGTGTAGTTGTTGTTAAGAGAATACATGAGTAGCCTAAATGAACCGTGCTTCGTGAGTTTGTTGGCTAGAATTGGTAGTCTCTCTAGAACTTAATGTTATTGAAAGGTTAAATCCTAAGAGTTTCTCTAGGGTTGTCATTCAATAAAAGAAATTTTTAGCAAGCTTTTCCTAATTGTCGACAAATTAAGGAGAGATAAGTTGTTAACAACTATACCAATTTATTCTTGAGCATATGAATTATTCATGGACCGATGATCAATACTTGAGTCAAAATAGAGATAATATCTTCAACTAGACTCTTCTTCACATTTTGATTCTCATCTTTGTTATTTCACATTCTTGCATTGAATTGTTTTTCAATTAGTACAGTAGTCAATCTCAAACAAAACCCCCTTGTTACATTCATTGTGAAGTAAATCTAACCCATTCCCTGTGGATACGATCCCGCTCATCGCTATACACAAGTAGTTAGAGAGGGTAATTATTTTTGGAGGATTCGACACCTATCAAGTCACATTATTCTGTTATCAAAAGAATCCTTAGATATCTCAATGGTACGTTTGGTTTAGGATTATAGTACCCAAGAGATTTAGACCTAAATCTTTGTGTTTTTTGTGATGCTCAGTTTGCTAAATGTATTGTGGATAGGAAAAGTATAAGTGGTTCATGCCAATTCTTGGGAGATAGACTGATTTAATGGTTTAGACAGAACCAACCTACTGTTTCAATTTCCACTACTAAAGTTAAATATGTAGTAGCCGAATTTGTGTAGGACAGATTCTCTGGACGAGATCACAACTTCTTGACTATGACATGCATATCTCTAGCACTCCTATTTACTGTGATAATACATCAGCAATAGTCATTGCAAACAACCTGGTGTTTCACTCAAGAATAAAGCACATGGACATCGGATACCATTTTATTATTGATCACATTCAAAAGAAAAATGTCACACTTGAATTTATCTCAACGGATAAATAGGTGGCTGACATTTTCACAAAACTCCTTGATGAGAGAAAATTTGTCTCTTTTCGAGGAGAATTAGGAGTGATAGAGTATGAATTATAGGATACAACAGAGTAGCATATGGTAATTCTGTTGGATAACACAGCACAACAAGATAGCACTCTACTGATGAGCTCTGTTGTTGACTCGCACAAACTATCTTTTCAAATCTCAGCGGTTACAATTCTATTTTGAGGAATTTATAACCATTGCGATTTCTACGCATGTTAGTTATCTTATTTACCTATAAATACTCATGACTTAGCAATTTTTCAACGCTTTACAAACATTCGCATCACAACAATCTCTATCTCACACTCCTTTATGACAAACCCTAACCCTCAAAGCATATAAATAAGAATATCTGAGTCTCACAATTGACAATAAAATCAGTTGCTTGTTCATACTTAGTCCTTTACTTGCGATTTAGGCTATAAGTTCGCTTTGTTCTATTTCAATTTTCGCTAACCAAATGGCTGAAAAGGGATCAAAGACCTCTGAGATCAAGACTGGAAATGTCTTACTATTTGATGAGGCGATTAACTACTCTGAGAGAATCAAAGAGATCAACCAAATTCATATAGATGCAGGATTATAAGTACTATTAGGCGAAGAGACGAGGATACTTGTTGCATAGGTCAAGGAATTTTGGGACTCACTTAAAGTTAGAAAGGATAGTCAAAAGATCACAAAATTTATAAGAGGAGAAGAGATAATATGGATAGTCAACGATTTTACAAAACTCTTCAAATTGAATAAAGATGGAATTCTGCCAGAAGAATGTCTATTGAAAGGATCCAAGAGGAAATAGAAACGACGATGACTTACATCCCCGAGAAAGGACAACTACTTAAGAAATACTTACATGAAAAATATGAATATCTTATAGATGTCCTCAAGAAATGTATTTTGGTAGTGGAAGGATCAAAGGATCACGTCAACCAAGACCAACTCAAAATGATGCCTAATCTAGATAAACTCAGTTAGAGTAGACTGGTGTTCAACTTGTTTGCAAAAAGACTGAAAGAGAAAATGAACTATGCCTTTGATAGACTCATCAGTCTACTTATCAAGACGAAGCTTAAAATCATCCTTAAGGAAGGTGTGGCGGTCAATACAAATAAGAGAATATGGGACCCTTGTCAGTGAAAGGAGAGAGGTCATATACTCATCCTTCAGGGAGGAAATTCTACCAAGATGCTTGTTTATACATAAGAAAAAGCCCAAGAGGACAAAGTTCATCAGTAAAATCTCGAAGAAAGTAACAAGCAAAGGTGAAGACACTTTTGAGCTCACACCAGACTCAAATGATGAGCAACCAAAGGAATTCGATCCTTTGTTTGAAAGATTTGAAAACTAGATCTCATCTTTGGAAGCTCATCTTCATACTTCTGAAGGAAGAAGAGAAGTGGAGGAAGAAGGACTGCTGCAAGATGCAACACCTGTGCTATATGAAAATCTACAAATAGATTTGAAAAGAATGAATACCTATGCTGAAAAGAATGAATACAATGCTAGTGTCCAGACAAGTTGCACAAGAGCAAATCAGAAGGCCACGAAGGAAACTAGAAGAAAAGGAGCAAGAGCTTTGATCGGGATCATTATTACATGAATTTAATCATCTTTTAATGAATATTTATTTGGAAAATTGGATTAAAAAAATGTGATAAATATAATTATTTTCTATATTTCAGGAACAAATCCAAACCGAAGATGATTCTGTAGCCTAATTCAGCAAAGCAGGCCCATTTGTAACAGTCCAGCCCATTACACAATGTAAAAGCCTAATCCAACAAGCAAAGCCCAATATACAAATTCAATACCCAAACCCCAAACACAACTCTAACAGAACCTTCTACCCATAGCCACCATGTGCAAGCAATGACGCAAACCATAAGCCGCCATTCACCATTGACGCCAGCTGTCATCCACCGCCGAAATCTACGACCACTACCATTCACCCACGGATTTGTAGCCACGAGCTTTGTTCTGAATTTTAAGAATTGATTATATCATTGATAAGATATTATGTGCTCAATTCCATCTATAAAAGGAAACATATACAAAGAGCATAAGGATACACGATTCATAAGAGGGTGCTCAAAAAAACACCAAAATAAACCCATCGTCTCAGATCCAAACCATAAAACATTTACCTCACCACGGAAGGTCAACGGCTCCTTGCTGCAAGTGCGACATTGCTCCGGCGCGGCGAGGCAAGGCGAGCACGGTCGATGGCTTTACAGAGACGCGGCGGTGGCTATGTTTAAAGAAGGAAGGAGGAAGTGAAGAGGAGAGGAGGTGCCTGCAATTGGGGAAAGTGAAGGAAAAAGGGAGGAAGAAGAAAGGGAATTGGGCCAAACCCTATTGGGCTCTAATTCTATTGAGCTCAAATTCTATTGGGCTTCAAACACATTAGCAACTTCAAACCCAAGCTCATTCGGCCCAAAAGCTCAATTTTGGTTTATTTCTCTTAAAATTATTTACTTCAAATTTAGTTCATTGAATGTGTGTTTTATTCTCCAAATACTGAAATCATGAACTAAATTTCATAAGGCTAAGGTAAAGGTTTGTTAAATTTATAAATATGTATTATTATTAAAGTTGTGATAAATATAGTTCATGATTAAGTGGTTATTATGCTCTTAATGCTTTCATTAGATTGATCACCTTTTAAATGATATGTGTCATATAATTGAGACCGAGAAGAGATATTATATGAATACTCAAGTAATAAACACCATGGATTAAATTGATATAGAAATATATAATTTAATACATGCAGCAGTTATAAATATAGATGTCACATTCCTATGTTGAAATATAAAAGGATTTCATAAAATTTAATGCATTAGTGTTTTCCTAAATTCATATTAGAAATAATATGAATTGTTAAACAATAATAGTGTTAATAATATTCGAGAGAAAATATTAATAGTTTCAGGAAATTCTGTTGTTACATGAAATTATAAATCACAACCATAATAATATTACATTGATATAAATTTGCAACCTAAGCCTTAACCACTTTTCACTCATTTTTATTAAATCGATATTAATTAGATAATCACCAAACATTTCGTTGTCTAGATAAAGTAAGGATAACATAATTTCAGTAATTGTTTACACAAACTCTATGGGTTCGACAATCCGGTATTTATATACCAATTATTACCAGTTGAAAAATACACCGGTCAAGTTTTTGGCGCCGTTGCCGGGGATTGTGCTTTAAGCAATATCGAAATTCATATTTCTGGCTTTAATCTAGAATTTATTGTATTTTCTATTAAAAAAATGTTACAAAAAAAAATTATGCCTAGGGGACGACCGAAGGATCCAAAATTTTCTAGCCTTGAAACTGAAATTGAAGAAATTTTACATACACCAGAAATGGAAGAACAAGATAATATGAGGAGAACAATTGGTGATTTTGTAATGCCACAAGTAGGTGGTGTTAGATCTAGTATAATGAGGCCAACAATTCAAGCTAACAACTTTGAGATTAAGCCTCTAGTTATACAAATGATTCAACAATCTTACTCATTTGGAGGTTCCCCATTAGAAAACCCCAATGCCCATATCGCTAGTTTTTTGGACTAATGCGATACCTTTAAATATAATGGTGTTTCTGATTATACAATTAGATTAAGACTCTTTCCATTTTCACTAAGAGATAGGACAAAATCGTGGTTGCAATCGCTTCCACAAAATTCTATTACAACTTGGGAAGACATTGCATAAAAAATTTTGACCAAATTTTATGCCCCTAGCAAAACTGCAAAGATGCGTCAGAAATCTCAAGCTTTGTACAATCTGATTGGGAATCTTTATATGAACCTTGGGAAAGATTTAGAGAATTATTAAGGCAATGCCCGCACCATGGACTTCCTCTTTGGATGCAAATCCAAACATTTTATAATGGATTAGTACCCCCTAGTCGTGCCACCATAGATAATGCTGCTGGAGGTGCGCTTATGAAGAAAACACCGAAAGAAAGCTATGTGTTAATTGATGAAATTGCCACAAATAGCTTTCAATGGAAAACTGAGCGATACCAACCAAAGAAAGTAGCAGGAATTAATGAAACCGATCCCCTAGTACGTATCACTACACATCTTGAAACATTAAATAAAAAGATTGATAACATGGGTGCTCAAGTGATGCAGGTGAAGACATCAAGTTGTGATATATGTGGAGTAATGGGGTATACGAGTTCATCGTGCCAAGTTGGCAACAAATTTGCTTGTTCCTCATCAGAAGAGGCAAATTATGTTGGCAACTATCAAAAACGGAATCCTTACTCCAACCCCTACAATCCTGGATGGAGGGATCATCCAAATTTCTCCTGGAGTAACCAAGCAGCTAGGCAGCAGCCTCTAGGATTTGCACCTCAAGAGAAAAAGTCCAACCTTGAGGAATTAATGACCAAATTTATTAATACATCTGAATCTCGCTTTAACAATGTGGAAGCATCGATAAGAAATCTAGAAGTTCAGATGGGACAATTAGCAAACATGGTCTCTAGGCGAATGCATGGCACATTGCCTAGTGATACTGAAAAAAAATCCTAAGGAGCATGTCAAAGCTATTACATTAAGAAATGGTAAAGAAATTGGTGAACAAGAACTTCGACAAAGCAGAAAAAGAAGAGATCATACTGAAGTGCTTAATTCAAACAACTTTGACCATAAAGAAAAGAAATCTCTACCTTTTGTTATTCCACCTCCTTTTCCTTTGGCATTAAAAAAATCAAAGTTAGATAAGAAATTTGCAAAATTTTTAGATGTGTTCAAGAAATTGCATATTAACATACCTTTTGCACATGCTTTACAACAGATGCCAAGTTATGCAAAATTTTTGAAGGAAATATTGAGCAACAAGAGAAAATTGGAGGAGCATGAATGGTGAACCTCACTGAAGAATGCTCTGCCATTGTCCAGAACAAATTACCACCAAAGCTGAAAGATCCAGGGAGTTTTTCTATTCCTTGCACCATTGGTCCTATTCAATTTGGTAAGGTACTCTGTGATTTAGGAGCAAGTATTAATATGATAACTACCACGGTTTTTAAAAGATTAGGACTAGGTGAACCAACACCCACTTCAATATCTTTACAACTTACAGATAGTTCAACTAAATATCCGAGAGGTATCGTAGAGGATGTGTTAGTCAAAGTGGATAAATTCATTTTTCCAGCTGATTTTATTGTTTTAGACATAGATGAAGATGTCAATATGCCATTAATTTTAGGATGACCATTTCTTGCTACTGGAAAGGCCTTAATTGATATTCAAGATGGTAAACTGATACTTAGAGTTGGAGAGGAGCAAATCACATTCAATTTTTTTAAGACCATGAAGCATTCCAGTGATGTTTCTACATATTTTAGATTTGATGATTGTGACTCTTTGGCTTTAAAGTTTTTTCAAGAACATCTAATCAAAGACCCAATGGAAGCTTGCCTTGTTCATTCCAATAAACATGATGTTGACAATTAAGGAATCAAGGAGGAAGTTCAAAGCTTGGAGATTAATCCATCATTTCCAAGGAGTTTTAAACCAAAATTTGAAACTTTGGAGAGATCAACAATTTCTCCTCCCAAACCATCCATTAAAGAACCTCCAACTCTTGAACTCAAACCTTTACCTTCTCATTTAAAATATGTTTATTTGGATGATTGTAAATTATTACCCGTAATTATTTCCTCTGACTTGACAGATTTAATGGAGGAAAAAATATTATGAATTTTGAAGACGCATAAGCAGGCATTTGTATGGAAGATAGCCGATATAAAGGGAATTGCACCATCCATGTGCATGCACAAAATTCTGATGGAAGAACGCTATCGACCACTTGTTTAACCACAAAGAAGGCTAAATCCAATCATGCAAGAGGTTGTCAAAAATGAGGTGATCAAACTCCTTGATGCAGGTATTATCTATCCTATTTCTGATAGCACTTAGGTTAGCCCAGTGCAAGTTGTTCCTGAAAAGGGAGGTATGACTGTTGTGAAAAATGAGAAAAATGAATTGATCCCCACTAGGACAGTTATTGGTTGGAGAGTCTGTATAAATTATAGAAAATTGAATGATGCTACACGAAAAGATCATTTTCCATTGCCATTCATAGATCAAATGCTTGACAGACTTGCTGGGCATGAGTTTTATTGTTTCCTTGATGGTTATTCTAGACATAATCAAATTGCCATAGCTCCCGAAGATTAAGAAAACACAACTTTTACTTGTCCATATGGAACTTTTGCATTTAGAAGAATGCCATTTGGATTATGTAATGCACCAGCAACATTTCAAAGATGCATGACAGCAATTTTTTATGATATGGTTGAATAATTTCTTGAAATATTCATGGATGATTTCTCTGTTTTGGTTCTTCTTTTGATTCATGCCTACATCAACTTGATCTAGTATTACAGAGATGCGAAGAAACCCACCTTGTGCTAAACTGGGAAAAATGTCACTTTATGGTACAACAAGGTATTATGCTCGGCCATAAAATCTCTCACAAAGGGATTGAAGTAGACTACGCAAAGGTGGCTATGATTGAAAAATTGCCTCCGCCTACCTCTGTAAAAAGAGTTAGGAGTTTCCTTGGACATGCTGGCTTTTACAGACGATTCATAAAGGACTTTTCAAAAATATCAAAACCTCTCTGCAATCTTTTGAGCAAAGATGCTGCATTTGATTTTAATACTGAATGTTTGTAGGCTTTTGAAACCTTAAAGGAAAAGCTGATTTCTGGATCTTTAATGGTGGCACCTGATTGGAATCTACCATTTGAGTTAATGTGTGATGCTAGTGATCTAGCCATTGGTGCAGTCTTTGGGCAAAGGAAAGATAAGATTTTTCACATCATTTATTATGCTAGTCGAACTTTGAATGAGGCACAACAGAATTATGCCACCACTGAAAAAGAACTTCTAGCTGTCGTATTTGCATTTGAAAAATTTCATTTCTATCTTTGCATGACCAAGGTAATTGTCTATACTGATCTTTCAGCTCTTAAATATCTTTTGACTAAAAAATATGCCAAACCAAGATTAATCCGATGGGTCCTTTTATTGCAAGAATTTGATCTTGAAATTCGGGATAAAAAAGGGGTTGACAATGTAGTCGCTGATCACTTGTCTAGAATTGAGCAATCTCAATCTACTGAGGTAAGAGAAATTAATGAGGAATTTCCCAATGAACATCTATTTGCCGTTTCTCATCATGCACTTCCCTGGTACGCTAATTTTGCAAATTTTATCGTTACAGGTATTCTTCCCGAAAATCTTTCTTTTTATCAATGGAAGAAATTTTTGAATGATGTCAAACATTATCTTTGGGAAAAACCTTATCTATTCAAAGTTTACGCAGATCAACTGATAAGAAGATATGTACCAGAGGAGGAAATGACCTCAATTCTACACCATTGTCATGACAGAGAGGTAGGCGGTCACTACGGGAAAACTAAAACAGCTTCCAAGGTACTTGACTCTGGTTTCTATTGACCTTTTCAGGTGGTAAAGGTATTTCCCTATGGCACTGTTCAAATCCGGGATGCACATACTGGAACTTTTAAAGTCAACGGTCAACGACTCAAAATTTACACAAGAGGAGAATGGAGCACTGCAAAAGACTCCGTTCCATTACATGAGGCCGAATCCTGAGCATGACGGAGTCTAGCTGTAGACTATAACTAAAGCGCTACTTGGGAGGCAACCCAAACCACTTATCAGATTTGCATTTCTTTCCCTTTCTCTTTCTTATTATTATTTATTAATTCTTCTTTTCATGATTTAAGTGTTACATTCGGGACAATGTAAGATTTAAGTGTGGGGGGGGAGATTTAGTAAATGTGTGTATAAATCTGTGTGTATAGAGATTTAGGCAATGTGTGTATAAAAAATGTGTGTATTAAAAAAGAAAAAAACAAACAAAAGATATTTCATTGGTTATAGGTTTACAATTACTAGAAAGAAACACATAATTCGATTCCATTGGAAAATGTTATTACATGATTGGATAAATTGACTTGCAACTTGAAATGGATAAGGGTATTGGTCGAAGTCAAAATGTATGGATGAAAAATCGGTAGACATAAACCCGGTGAGTTTTTGAGCCTTAAGATTGAAAAATCATGTCAATCTTTTTCTTTGCTGAGTGATGTTCTTTTATGAATTTGTATCTCTAGAACTTGCTGTAAACCTTTTTGAGACTACAATAATATGTATACATAAAAATGACAAAGGCATTCTTTGAACAAGCACCACTATAACCAAAACAGAGCCAACCTGAAATTGACATTTTGTACTCTTTTGAGCCTTCTTGATTATATTTTTTTTAAAAAAAAACAAGGCCTACTCATTGAACTTCAAATTATCATCTATCTTTTCTTATCAACTTGTGAACTTGTGGAGTATGATATATCACGTTGTAATATGGGAGTATGGTATGATATGAAAGTGTATATGGTATGAAAGAAAGAAGTATACAAAAGAGGAGAATTGGGCTTGATTAGGGTTTGAGGCCCACTAGCTAAACCCAGACCCAAATTTCTTATTGGGGTCGATTTAGAAGCCAAAAGGACTTGGAGGCCCATTAATCTTGGTGCACATGTTCTTAACTTCATTCCCTTGAATTTCATGTTTATGGGTCTATTGAAAAAAAAGAGAGAGAGAGAAAAGAAAATGAAATGTTGGAAGAGGGTTTTGATGAAAAATCAAAAGATACTGCAATATCTTTAGTATGTTAATGGATACATTGCTCTCATGATTAGTTGAGAAATTATTGTACTCCACTGGTTCCTTCATCCCCATAAAAATCATAATTGTGTTTATCTTTTGTATTTTCCTCAAATCTTTTTGCAATCCAAAAATGTCCTTTTGATTTATGTATACATATTGACTAGTAGTGAAGATTTGGTAAGCAAAAAAGCCTATGGTAGAACATGTTCATAATTAGAACTTGAGCTAAACACTTACTTGAAAACACTTGAGCTAAACACTTAAGAGTGTGATTTTCCTGTGAGAGTCTACCAATTTATTCTACAGCATTTCGAATAAAACTCGCTCCCTAATTCATTACTAAGATGTCAAGAAAATTGATTCATGATGTGTTATGTCGTTTGAAGATTTTATTGGTATTTGTTTCTCATAGTATTATAATCCTAGACACCATTGAAATGGGCACATTTTGGGCCACTGAATTGGGCATCTTTTAGGCCGTGGACTTGGCCATTATAATCCCGAATCGAATTATCTACTTTTAAGATTATAAGCACACTTCACGATATGATTGACACATTCGGATGGGCAGGTCTTGTCAAAAGAATTTGGTATTGGAATTTAGATATCTTTGGATTGTTCTGAAGACTTTAAGGGAGCAAAATGCTAGCCTACGCCGTATATCAGGATGCCTATATGGATTTGATATAGATACTATGTGAATTTTATTGTCATTCCACTTGCTATAAATACGGGCCGAAATCTCATTCAACGTCATTAGAATTTTCAAAATGCTCTCATTTCAACAAAAGAAGGAAACCATGCATCCAGGAAAGTTTTTACTTGTTCTGTTGCTTGGTGTGCTTGTTAGTCTTGCACTCCTCGGTGCGGTTACTAGTCTCTTGGCCCGTTCCTTTTCACACCTGATGATAGAAAACTTGTAGAAAAATATGTCATGCCACCAGTTATACTGGTCTTAGCGCCTCTATGTCTGTTCTTATTCCTTACTAGCTAAGGATTCGCTTATAAGATGCTGTCTAAATGTGCTCGAAATAAATTGTATGTCACTTGTTGGTTTCACATATTCGCTTTCTTTCTATTGTTCGCTTCACTTGATCAAGATTATTGATTTCTAATAACTTGAATTCGATCTTGATATTGAGCTTGTGCAATCTCATGTTAAATTTTCTCGTTTCATTTTTATGATCGAGTTGAATTTATTTATTTTGCTCGAGGACGAACAAAAGCTAAGTGTGGGGCAATTGATCGGGATCATTATTACATGAATTTAATCATCTTTTAATGAATATTTATTTGGAAAATTGGAGACAAAATGTGATAAATATAATTATTTTCTATATTTCAGGAACAAATCCAAACCGAAGATGATTCTGAAGCCTAATTCAGCAAAGCAGGCCCATTTGTTACAGTCCAGCCCATTACACATAGTAAAAGCCTAATCCAACAAGCAAAGCCCAATATACAAATTCAATACCCAAACCCCAAACATAACTCTAACAGAACCTTCTACCTGCGACCACATGCGCAAGCAATGACGCAAACCATAAGCCGTCATTCACCCACGGATTTGTAGCAACGAGCTTTGTTCTGAATTTTCAGAATTGATTATATCATTGATGAGATATTATGCGCTGAATTCCATCTATAAAAGGAGACATATACAGAGAGCATAAGGATACACGATTCATAAGAGGGTGCTCTGAAAAACACCAAAATAAACTCATCGTCTCAGATCCAAAACATAAAACATTTACCTGAGCACGGACGGTCGACGGCTCCTTGCTCCGACGCGGCGAGACAAGGCGAGCACGGTCGGCGGCTTTACAGAGACGCAGCTGTGGCTATGTTTAAAGAAGGAAGGAGGAAGTGAAGAGGAGAGGAGGTGCCTGCGGCTGGGGAAAGTGAAGGAAAAAGGGAGGAAGAAGAAAGGGAATTGGGCCAAACCCTATTGGGCTCAAATTCTATTGGGCTTCAAACCCATTAGCAACTTCAAACCCAAGCTCATTCGGCCCAAAAACTCAATTTCTGTTTATTTCTCTTAAAATTATTTACTTTAAATTTAGTTCATTGAATGTGTGATTTATTCTCCAAATACTGAAATCATGAACTAAATTTCATAAGGCTAAGGTAAAGGTTTGTTAAATTTATAAATATGTATTATTATTAAAGTTGTGATAAATATAGTTCATGATTAAGTGGTTATTATGCTCTTAATGCTTTCATTAGATTGATCACCTTTTAAATGATATGTGTCATATAATTGAGACCGAGAAGAGATATTATATGAATACTCAAGTAATAAACACCATGGATTAAATTGATATAGAAATATATAATTTAATACATGCAGCAGTTATAAACATAGATGTCACATTCCTATGTTGAAATCTAAAAGGATTTCATAAAATTTAATGCATTAGTGTTTTCCTAAATTCATATTAGAAATAATATGGATTGTTAAACAATAATAGTGTTAATATTATTCGAGAGAAAATATTAATGGTTTCAGGAAATCCTGTTGTTACATGAAAGTATAAATCACAACCATAATAATATTACATTGATATAAATTTACAACCTAAGTTTTAGCCACTTTTCACTCATTTTTATTAAATCGATATTAATTAGATAATCACCAAACATTTCGTTGTCTAGATAAAGTAAGAATAACATAATTTCAGTAATTGTTTAGACAATCTGTGTGGGTTCGACAATCCGGTATTTATTTACCAATTATTACGCGACCAGTGCACTCGCTGTTTACCAGTTGAAAAATACACCGGTCAAGCTTAAAGAGTTGCAAGGTGTAACAGTCAGTAAAGATGATGATCCTCTTATTGTCAAAATGAGAACTGAACTAATAGAACAACTCAAGTTCAACGTCAGGATCAGGATCAGGAAAAAGGTCATTGATGAGCTGACTGAGATCAGTAAGAGAGGTGCTGATAATATAAAGAATGAACCTGCAGGGGTACCAACTCTCATTGACCAGGATGGCCAGGGTGGCTGCAAAAATAGTCAAAAAGAAGAAGCGTAGTAAACCATTCCAGCAGAAGATTATGTGGAAGCCTCTGAACAACCATCCATTTCCATACCCATAACAAAGAGAAGGGCCATGCCATCAGAATAAAGAAAGAAAGAGCTGCCAGGACAGTAGGACTTCAGATTCTAGCAACTATAGCAGAGTCAACTTCATCAGTAACCTTAGCAACAAAGTCAGCCATTGTTTCAGTTTCTCATGGCACCTCAACGACCCTGACTATTCCAAAAAGAGTGTGGCCTGTGATCTCCATCTATCCAGACGACAGGAGACCGAAGAAGAAGCCTAAGAGAGCAAAGTTTCCTAATGGACAATTTCTTTACACTATTAGAACAACTATACTCTCTGAAGAAACTCAGAGAATGAAAGAATATCAACCAAAGCTGTTGACTGAAGCAAAAGAGGAGGCAACTGTTAGGGCACTGATGGAAAGCACATTTTAGGAGGTTAGGGAGAAACGTAGTCCTCATGTAGCAGTGTTGGCCAGATGCAAAGTTCAGGACAGTGGTACCGAACAAAGATTAGAAAAGCTGGACTCTCGAGCAATCACTTCTAGCAAGTTTGCTGTTGAAGAAGTGCTGCTTGTGAAAATCCAGGAAATCTTTGAAAAATACAACCACAAGACACTATGTATAATAACCCAAGAATTTGGACAAATAATTTAGTGATGATTATAAAACCTTAATATAAATATGAGCTCATAATTAAATTCTAGAAATTTGATATATTTACTTTGACGAATGATGTAGATATTTTACCAAACACAGACGAAAATAAACTGTATAATCACAAATTGTAAGGAAATCCTGCTATTATCCAATTCTGACTAACCACGAGACACCACGTGATCCTTATCTTCCATTCTCCCTATCCTTTCCCCCTTACCCCGACACCAAGCCCCTCGGACACCACCACCGGGATACTGTTAGGGAAGGGATTGTAATATTTGTATGGAGTCGAGAGCGGATTGCCCCGGGTTTTGGCGGTTGGTTTACATAGGTTTTATGGACGCATTGTTTTTAAGGTTTCTTTATGAACATCCGTTTTTAGCCTTATGAACATCGTTTCAAACTAATAGAAGCAGGTTCTCAGATAATAGGGTTGATTATGATGACCCGATTCCTATCTATAAAGATTGGAGATGCAGATCCTATAGATTCTGTGCAAGTTGGCGAAGTTGTTTCCTCCAGCTTTTTTCAATTCTACAAAGCACTTGTCTTTATATCTTCCAAATGAGGCAAAAATTGCTGGATCTGTGCATTATAGGTAGATATATCCTTTTAAAAGATATATCTAATTAAGCAGTGTAAAGTATATCTACATTGTTATCAATTTTAACTTTCAAGTGAAACAGAAACTTTAAAAAAGATATCGTTTATAATTTTTTCTTATTCGAGGTTTTTTGAACTAATGATCGTTTAAGGGTTTCAAATCATAAACGATATCTTTTTTCAAGTTTTTGTTTCACTTGTGAGGCATATCTTATGAAGGAGCTAAGCAATTTTTGCCAACATTACTTTGGAAAAAAGACTAATACAAAGGCTCGAAATCCCCAGCGCAATGTGGTGCTTCAAATGAGCCTGATGATCCTAATTTGTTAAGTGTGTTTCACAAGCATGGGGGATATATCACGAGGAAAGGGAGAAAGAATACATTAACAGAGGAAGGGGAGAAAAAATACGTTAATTTTTCATAAATTTGTTCTACATAAATTGTGAGCAAATTGTTCCTTTTGAGAGGTATGGAAACCAACAAGAATTTTATAGAATAATTTAGTAAATTTTATATCATAAATCAAGTGTTATAAATTATAGATTATTCGAGTCAAAAATTTTGAGAACGCGACGTTTAAGATCCGTCCAAGAAGTTTGGAGTAAGTAGAATGAGCCCTTGAATCATATTGAATTGATTATATTGCTTCTATAATTATCATCTCCATTCCTTTCTAATACAGATCTTAAAAAATCCTGTTGATGACTTGATTTTCTAGCCTTGGTACATGACCAGCTCTTCAAGTGTACAAGTATTCACAATACTACACCAACGGATTTTTATTTGACACATACGGTTATGGCTCAAGAAAAACCACTATGAACTATGGGCGTGTGTTAAAAGTTATGGAGTTGATTATTATGTGATTTTGAGAGATCGCGGAGCTACAGTACGTTGGGATCGAACACTCGTATGGAACGATTCTTTTCAAGTGTGATTTGTTTGACTCCGACAGAGACCTCAATGTACACAATAAATATAAGGTGGTTGAGATTGACAAGATGAAGAAGTATCGAAGGGGCTATGATCCTTTCATATTGACGAATCAAGCTATTCAAGTGTGCTATGCTCCCTATCCTAGCCTCACAAAGACTCGAGATCATTGATGGACGGTATTTAGGATAAAGGCGCGAGGAATGATTGATGCCCCCATTAAACATGGAGCTTTTCAAGAAGACACTTCTCATACAGGTGTCTCATTTATCTCTGATGATGATGACCTCGAGGAAGAGAATGATGAAGATGATAAGGAAGAGGAAGAAATAAAGATGAGAAGGCCGAGGAAGAGACTGAGGACGACGAGGACATGGAAGAGGATGACAATGGCGATGAGAATGACGATGACGTTGACGATGAAAATGATTAGAGTAAAGACCTATACATATAACTTTTATTTATATAGTAAAAACCTATATATATAACTTCTCTGTTTTTGTTTATGTTTCTATATAAGTCTTCATTCTATGTTCTCAATGTGTTGATTATAGATTTCTATTTGTTTTATTTTTCACTTATAGATTTCGTGACGAGATTCTAGGAGGGGTAGGGGCGATTCTGATTATTCATAGAGGGCTGCAGGTAAATTTAATAAGTTCTCTTTCCAAATTGATTTTTCGTTCATCTTTTAGATGTCAAAGATATGTAAATTTATGAAATGTTCATCAATATTCTTAAAATATATATATATAAGAGACCAATGATTGACCCCCTAGCAGACAACGCCATGGGAGAGATAGGGGTGATTTTCACGAGATCGGACTCGATGAGGACATGGAGGATATTTATATAGAGGAGTTGATGTCTATGTCTACCTATCGATGGGTGCCTCCGATCGAGGGACCATCGTCATACAGGAGCCTATTCCTAAAGAAGGGGTTGCTTGTCGATTGTCTGCTCCATCAGCACCTCCACGATAAGATTCAACATCGTCATCATCGATTCTTTCATCATCTGCTTCCCCACCAATGGCTTCTCCATATACCTCATCATCCCAATCAGCAGGTAGGACTGATGATGAGTATATGGGTGGATATCGTCTGGGGGTTATATTGGACCCCGATGGTGGTTTTTGGTATGTATTTGTTTTTTTATTTATAAATAACATTCATATTTTTTTTAAATTCAATTTATCTCAAATATATGATGTTCGATTCCTTGTGATTTTTAGGTTTCATGATCTTTACGTGGTATCCCATATCACTGAGTCGTTCGAGAGTTGTTATGTTGCCCCTAGACATGTTGGACCCACATCCCAAAATGGGCGAGGGATAAGATGTGAGCGTACTTCAAGGTGAGATTTACAATTATAAAATTTACATCTATTTATTTAGTTTTTCAATAGTTCTAATCATCGACAGTAACCATAATCGTTTCTTAATTTTATCTTTGGAGTAGTACCGTTGGAAAAAAGAGTACACTGATCTCGTGATGGCTATGTGGAGGGTAAAGATGATCAATCGGGTTCGTGACAGCATGCAAAAATTAAAGCAAGCTGTAAAAAAAGGGGGAAGAAGGTTCTTTGATATGATGACGAAACAGAGGAGCCTCTTAAGGTGTTCAAGACCGATCTGAGCGTGTTCAAGAGGACAGGAACAAACCAGAGGCGACGCATTCGTAGGGATCGGTGTTTATGATCAATGTCGTCTTGAAGATGGTAAGTAACTTATTTAATTAGACAAATTCAATTATGTATAAATTTATTTCTTTAATTTTATCGTCGATTAGAATGAATATATTATCAGTATCTTATTGATTGTTTGTTTGTCAAAAAAGAAGTTGAAGAGAAAACCAAAGAAGATAGAGGTGTTTGAGAAGACACACACCAAGCAGGGCGACGAGCCTGACGAGGTGGTGTGGTGTAATGAAAGATCGAAGAAGACGACGATAAGTTTACAATTTTTTAAAGATTATAGCTCTGGATTTTTATTTATTTTTTGTTAATAACTAATTGAAATATTTTTTTTAATCAAATAGCTAGTATCCGAGTTATATTTTTTTTTATAGGCTCAATAGTCCGTACTAAAGAAGGAGCTCATGGATCGATTGTTTGCAGAGATGCAACCCGGTTCGGAGCCAACCGAGGAGGATATCAGCGACACACAGAGTCAGGTGTACCTCCTTCCAAATGGGTGCAAGAAAGGGGTGTATGGTCTTGGGTCCATCAGTAATATGTTCTACACGAAGGACACATTGTCCTCGAGTAGAAAGGGGTCTGTCTCAATCGATCCACATGAATTCATTGAGTTAAAGGACAGCAATGTGGTGTTGACAACACGCATTAATGAGCTGACGCAGTTGATCCAACGGCTCTTGTAGTAGTATCAATGCGGTAACAATCCATTTGATCGGCTTCCTAGTTATCCTCGGGATCCACCGTCTCCCCCGACGTCATCGAGCAGACAACTATATTTTTGGTTTTGTTTTTTGGATATTATATGTTGAATTTTTTTGTTATTCGGACAATAGTGATATGTAACTTATTTAAATGCGATTTAAACGTCGATGTTAGATGTTTCTTTGTATTGAATGCTGGTTTGTAACCTGAAATATGCATTTTGGGTATTTGGTTGTATGTGTATAGTGGACGATCTCGATTTTTAGCTTTTTTTTCTTCAGAATTTCAGTTTTGCGATGGAAATGCTCATTCTATCGCTAATTAGTGACGTCATCCGTCGTAAAAATTACAATCCAGAAACTAAGAGGTTGTGATGGATACAATTTCAATTCATCGCTAATTTATGACAAAATGACCATTTTTGTCGCTAAGCATGTTTCCAAGTAGGTTGTGACCAATATTTTTTCTGTCGTTAATCTGCGACGGAGTCATCGTAAATTTACGACGGATAACCTATGTTTGGTCTCAAATTCTAGCTGAAACTTGACTATTAACGATAGCCAGTTTTCGTTATAAGTCCGTCACAAAACCTTGTTATCGTTAATTGATTGAATTTTTGTAGTGATAATATAGAAGTATGTAAGTTGAGAGGGATAGGAGTACGGACATGTGTACGATTTTCGCATCTTGTCAATCCTAAGCGAGAGTAAAATCGTGTGACTTATGTTATCCGTAATTATCATTCTTTCGTTACGTTATTTCTAAATTAATTTTTGAGAAAAAAATATCATGATTTTTTTTCCTCGGGATATTACAACTGCATGAGTTCTATCATCTACGAACGCTTATAATATCTACACTACAACTAGTATACAATGAATCTAAAAATTTCATATCCTCCATGCGAATGATTTATTTTATACCATAAAATACAATGTATATACTACATTCCTTACATAAAGACCACATTTGTAAATGAGTACATGCAAACAAAAACATCACAAAATATTAAAATTTTATCTTATTTTTTGTTGAACATTAAAAGAAGAAAACCTTGTAAGGAGAGGATATATCTTCTTGGTTGTCACCATTTCAATTACATCTGACTTTACACATGTGTAAACATAGCACATGTTCGACACATCACTATCATCGATTAGAGTAAATGGCCTCGAAGTTGATGAGAAAAATACCTCAATATCACCAAGAGAGGATTAATTTATGGGTATTTCTTCTTGAATTCTTCATACACATCAAATGAGGACATTGACTTGCGGATAGAAATGGAGTGAATATCATTTTCAAATCTACAAAGAGCAACGAGCTCGATGTGGAGTTGTTGAATAGATTCTTGACTGTCCATAACAATGCCCAAATTTGAGCTCTGCTCGATTTATGTGGAGGAAAGACAACTCGGTTCGGCTCAACTAGATTTGTGGAGGAAATGCAATAAGATTTGGTGAGATTGGAAGAAATGCAACATTTTCAAGTGGTTAATGAAATTGAAGGAAAAACAAGAGATGAATTGAATGTGTGTGATGTAAGAGATGAATTAAATGTGTGATGTTGATGGGAACAATTTGTTTCTCCGCAATGATGAAATTGGAGCAAAATATAGAGGGAAAGGTGAGACAATAATATGAGGATGGGCTGAAGGATGTAAGGGGGAAGTTGGTGAAAATGTTCAAAATGGGACCCAAAAAGGATAAGATTCTTTTGGGGAAAGAAATAATATTGAGTGAAATGTTAGTGAGTATTGAAATGAAAAGTGATGTATCTTTTGAAACTTTGAGGGAAGTGAAATATGGGTGAAAGATTGTTTAGGGGTTTTATCTCAATATGTAATTCATTTTTATCCATAAAAGATATTATTATACAATGTGACTTGTAGGATCTTATAGCAAAAAAAAAAAAGTTACTTACAACATCTATCCTACATATTATAAAACATACTTAATAATATTTTTGTGTTGGTCAAATTTGATCCACACTATCTGTCGATTTTCATTACATCGTTCCGTTAATTCGTGGATTGTCTCATCCTGTTTCGTCCCATAACTTTCACGAAACAGATCAATCCATATCTCGTCTCGTTTAACACGGAAAAAACCCACTTTGTATGGGACAGGGCGGAGTGGCTCTCGACGATTGGATTAAAATGTTCATCCTTACCTAATCCTACTATTTTCGATATTAATAATGGAGGAAGAAGTGCACTCCTCTTTTGGGTTGCAATCGTGAAGAATATTCTACGCACTTCATCTAGCCTGAGTCGTGATTCTATAAGAGCATTCGTAAAAGTGTCCCTATAAGGTTCTTTATCGCTACATTTAGGGAATGTAGAAGAAAAAAGTGCATCCAGTAGACTCTATATCCCTATATCCCTAAGTGACTCCCCTATACTTCATTTTCTTCTCTAATTTTAGGGAATAAAAATTAAAATCCCTAAATCATTTTGTTCTTAATTTATATTCTTTATGGTTAGATGATAATGATTAAAACTTAAAAAAAATTATAAAGTTCTAAAAAATATTTATTTGTATTTAAAAAATTATAAAGTCATTTTTTAAAGAAAAATATTTCTTTTGAAAAAAATTTCATTTACCATAAGTGATGATACAAGTTTATTTTTCTGATTATAAGTTAAAAAGATGATGTTTTAAATATATAGGGAATCGATATAAGGAATCTGCTGGACGACTGAGTAAAAATCTGAATCTCTATAGTAAACAACGACACCGTAGCACAATATACTATGGATAAGGATAGAAAATCTGCTTTTAATGGTCTAATGATATCACTATCGAGCACAAACGTTGATGATAAAAACAAAACATTAGAGAAAAGCAGCTATCTTTCAACTTACATACCTTCACAAATCACTTAAAAAACAAACAAACAATTCATAAATCACAAATTCAACTCCAGTGTAATAGAAGAGTGCTTTCTTAGCCCATTCAGAAAATGAAATGCTGCAATATTTTAGTAGAGCCAAATTGGATTCGAAAACTCAGAAACTCAATTTTGTACTATTTATTAGTACACTACATTACACCCCATTTACTCAGTATTTCACATATAAAAAATGTGTTCTCCGTCCGCGAAAAACACAATAGATTGATTTTACACATGTGTCGATATAATTAAAGTTTGACACACGTGCAACGACAATCAAAATTAATTTTTAAAAAATTTATCATGAAACATCACTTGTCATGTGAGTTACGTACTTCGACATAATACATATTGCGGGATGATCAGACGTAATTTGATATAAAAATAAGATTTATATTTATGCGTATAGAACAGTGCAAAATATGTATGTGATATACTTTTCATGCCACGGAGGGAGTACTATTATGCTACAGTAATACTCTATATTTAAAGATGTATTATTCATTATTTTTTATTTTTATAATTTTTACAGTTTCTAATATGAATACGTATCTGATAGAGAAGTGAGCTTCTGCATGGAGCATACACCAAGACAGATTTGAGTATATTCTTTCCACACAAAAAAAGAAAAAAAGAACTCATATATTCTTGCTCCCCGGGAAAAAGGACGAAATCACAAGGACAAGCACAGCTTGCACCGTCATAACTAATCCAATGAAACGAACAAGACGACACTAAAATGAAGGGAAAAGGTGAACACAGTTCACTGCGGAACACAATCTCATGAAGAGAAGCACCGTAGAACATGTCCAATGGGGATAGACATTCAAACATAGATATAATCATACTCTGACCATAAATAATATAAATTTGTTATAATTTATCAATATTACTCCAACGATAAATGACTACTCCCTTCATCCCATATATTTTGTAACATATAATATTTTACAATATTATATATGCAGGAATATAAATCTAATTTTCATATCGTCTGATCGTTTCGTAATATGTATTAGTTTGAAATACGTAACTTACACTATCATTCATTGTTCACGATAAATTTATAAAAAAATACATTTTATTGTCATTACATACATGTCAAATTTTACATCGATACGCATATAAAATCAAAAAGTTACAAAAATAGTGAAACGGGAGTATAATTTAACAATATGACTTGATGAGAGTTGAGAATGTAGCCACACGATATTTATGGTTTTTTCCCTTTTTATTTTTGGTTCAATCACCAATTTGCATGAATAGCATTGTCAAATCTAATGTCAAATATAATAAAGGATATAACCAAAATCATTTTTTGCCTATTGAAAACACATCCCTTGAAGTGAAATAAATTAAAAATTTGCTATATTATACATGTCATGCCAAATACCTAATCTATTGGACGTGGCTCTTAGACCCGTTGAGATTAGACCCGTTGAGATGTTAACATCAATTTTTTCCATAAACAACCAAATCAAAGTGATATGAAGCATCCAAGTTACTTCGTAATAACCAACCTTCCTTCAACTATTCCGGACTAACAAAAAACGGGTACAACATTTATACCACATAATGTGTTGCTGCATCTCATGTTCATCCCCGATGAAACCAACGCCAGCACAAAACAAAACAAGAGAAGAAATTGCTGAAAATATATACAGATGTTATGTCTTCTCAAGTAGATTGAAATGCTGGCCACTTACGTACGAGTAACATTGGTGAATCAGCGTATGGGGGTGACCATGACACTTCTATTAGCAAGAAGAAAGGACCGAAAGCTCTACTCGGCCAGACCACTCTTCGCCCGGCTTCAGCATGACAGGCTTCTCAACTGCAGCCCCATCGACACAGAGCACATACTTGTACTCTTCATCGCCAAGATCCGCCAGTGCTTTCGCCTTCTTCTCC
>LIEC01010329.1:0-21061 GCA_001925005.1 Drosera capensis | reverse complement strand
GAGCTTAAAACAATCAAAAACCCTTCAAAAGGCTAAAAACAACATAAAAATAACTCTCATGACTTGAAAGCATAAGAAACTATAAAAAAAACCTTGAAATTAGTATAAAACACTCAAAACCCTTCAAAAGGCCAAAAACAACATAAAAACAACTGTCATGACTTGAAAACGTAAGAAACTATGAAAAAAACCTTGAAATGAGCTTAAAACAATCAAAAACCCTTCAAAAGGCTAAAAACAACATAAAAATAACTCTCATGACTTGAAAGCATAAGAAACTATAAAAAAAACCTTGAAATTAGTATAAAACACTCAAAAAATCTGCAAAAGGCTAAAAACAACATAAAAACAACTGTCATGACTTGAAAACGTAAGAAACTATGAAAAGAACCTTGAAATGAGCTTAAAACAATCAAAAACCCTTCAAAAGGCTAAAAACAACATAAAAATAACTCTCATGACTTGAAAACATAAGAAACTATAAACAAAAACCTTGAAATTAGTATAAAACAATCAAAACCCCTTAAAAAGGCTAAAAGCAACATAAAAACAATTCTCATGACTTGAAAACGTAAGAAATTATGAAACAAACGTTGAAATGAGTTTAAAACAATCAAAAACCCTTCAAAAGGCTAAAAACGACTCTCATATTTTGAAAACATAAGAAAATATGAAAAGACCCTTGAAATGTGCTTAAAACACTCAAAACGCTTCAAAACGCCAAAAACACTTCAAAAAGAATAAAAACAACATAAACACAATTCTCATGAAAACGTAAGAAACTATGAAAAGAACTTTGAAATGAGCTTAAAACAATCAAAAACCCTTCAAAATGGTAAAAAAAAAACAACTCTCAATACATAAAAACGTAAGAAACTATTCAAAAACCTTGAAATGAGCTTAAAACAATCAAAAACCCTTCAAAAGGCCAAAAACAACATAAAAACATCTCTTCTGACTTGAAAATGTAAGAAACTATGAAAAGAACCTTAAAATGAGTTTAAAACATTCAAAAACCATTCAAAAGGCTAAAAACAACATAAAAAAAACTCCCATGACTTGAAAACATAATAAACAATGAAATGAACCTTGAAATGAGCTTAAAACACTAAAAAACCCTTCAAAAGGATAAAAACAACTCTCATAACTTGAAAACATAAGAAACTATAAAAAGAACCTTGAAATGAGCTTCAAACAATCAAAAAACCTTCAAAAGGCTAAGACCAACGTAAAAACATCTCTCATGACTTCAAACCATAAGAAACTATGAAAAGAGCCTTGAAATGAGCTTAAAACACTCAAAACCCTTTCAAAAGGACAAAAACACCATTAAAATAACTCAAGTGACTTGAAAACCCAAGAAACTATGAAAAGAACCTTCAATTAAGCTTAGAACACTTAAAAAACCTTTAAAAGGATAAAAACAACTCTCATGACTTGACAATATAAGAAACTAGGAAAATAACCTTGAAATGAGCTTTAAAACAATCCAAAACCCTTCAAAAGACTAAAACAACATAAAAACAACTCTCATGACTTAAAAATGAAAGAAACTATGCAAAGATCACTGACATGAGTTTAAAACAAGCAAAAACCCTTCAAAAGGCTAAAAAGAATATAAAAACAACTCTCATGACATCAAAATGCGAGAAACTATAAAAAAATCTTTGAAATGAGCTTAAAACACTCAAAACACCTTCAAAAGGCTAAAAAAAACATAAAAACAATTCACATGACTTGAAAACGTAAGAAACTAAGAGAAAAACCGTGAAATGAGCTTAAAACACTCAAAACCCCTTCAAAAGTCTAAAAACAACATAAAAAACAACTCTCATGACTTGAAAACGGAAGAAACTTTAAAAAAACATTGAAATGAGCTTAAAACACTGAAAAAGTCTTCAAAACGCTAAATACACCATAAAAAGCAACTCAAAGGACTTGAAAATGTAAGAAACTATGAAAAAAACATTGAAATGAGCTTAAAACACTCAAAAACATTTCAAAACGCTAAATACACCATAAGAAGCAACTCAAAGGACTTGAAAATAAAAGGTAATATGAAAAAACCTTGAAATGAGCTTAAAAGGTTAAACTATGAAAGGTTAAAAAGGTTAAAAACAACATAAAAACAACTCTCATGACTTGAAAACGTAATAAACTATGAAAGGAACCTTGAAATGAGCTTGAAATACTAAAAAAAACCCTTCAATAGACTAAAAACAATTCTCATAACTTGAAAACATAAGAAACTATGAAAAGAACATTGAAATGAGCTTGAAAACACTCAAAGCCCCTTCAAAAGGCTAAAAGTAACATAAAAACAACTCTCATGATTTGAAAATGTAAGATACTATGAAAAGATCCATGAAATAAGTCTAAAACAATAAAAACAAAACCCTTCAATAGGTTAAAAACAACATAAAAACAACTCTCATGACATGAAACCATAAGAAAATATGAAAATAACCTTGAAATGAGCTTAAAACACTCAAAACCCCTTCAAAAGGCTAAAAACAACATAGAAACAAACTCTCGTGACTTGAAAACGTAAGAAACTATGAAAAGAACATTGAAATGAGATTAAAACACTAAAAAAACCCTTCAAAAGGCTAAAAACGACTCTGATATCTTGAAGCCATAAGAAAATATGAAAAGAACCTTGAAATGAGCTGAAAACAATTAAAAAAACACTTCAAAAGGCTAACAACATACAAAGAACTCTCATGACTTGATAACGTAAGAAACTATGAAAAAAATATTGAAATGAGCTTAAAACACTCAAAAACCTTATACAGAAGGCTAAAAACGACTCTCATATCTTGAAACCATAAGAAGATATGAAAAGAACCTTGAAATGAGCTTAAAACACTCAAAAACCATTCAAAAGGCTAAAAACAAGATAAAAGCAACTCTCATGACTTGAAAACATAATAAACTATGAAAAGAACCTTGAAATGAGCTTAAAACGCTAAAAACCCTTCAAAAGGCTAAAAACAACTCTCATAACTTGAAAACATAAGAAACTATAAAAAGAACCTTGAAATTAGCTTCAAACAATCAGAAAACCTTCAAAAGGCTAAGACCAACGTAAAAACATCTCTCATGACTTCAAACCACAAGAAACTATGAAAAAAACCTTGAAATGAGCTTAAAACACTCAAACCCCTTCAAAAGGAGAAAAACACCATTAAAATAACTCAAGTGACTTGAAAACACAAGAAACTATGAAAAGAACCTTGAATTGAGCTTAGAACACTGAAAAACCCTTCAAACGGATAAAAACAACTCTCATGACTTGACAATGTAAGAAACTATGAAAATAACCTTATTTTGAGCTTTAAAACAATCAAAAACCTTTCAAAAGACTAAAACAACATAAAAACAACTCTCATGATTTAAAAATGAAAGAAACTATGCAAAGATAACTGAGATGAGTTTAAAACAAGTAAAAACCCTTCAAAAGGCTAAAAACAACATAAAAACAAACTCTCAAGACTTGAAAAAGTAAGAAACTTTAAGAAAAACATTAAAATGAGCTTAAAACACTGAAAAACCCTACAAAACGCTAAATACACCATAAAAAGCAACTCAAAGGACTTGAAAATAAAAGACACTATGAAAAAACTTTGAAATGAGCTTAAAACACTCAAAAACCCTTCAAAAGGCTAAAACAACATAAAAACAACTCTGATGACTTGATAACGTAATAAACTATGAAAAAAACATGGAATGAATTTAAAACACTAAAAACCCATCAAAAGGTTAAAAACAACATAAAAACAACTTTCATGAAAACATAAGAAACTATGAAAAGACCATTGAAATGAACTTAAAACAAACAAGAACCCTTCAAAATGGTAAAAAAAAAACAACTCTCAATACTTGAAAACGTAAGAAACAATGAAAAGAACCTTGAAATGAGCTTAAAACAATCAAAAACCCTTCAAAAGGCTAACAACAACATACAAACAACTCCCATGACTTGAAAACGTTAGAAACAAGGAAAAAAAACCTTGAAATGAGCTTTAAAATAATCAAAAACCCTTCAAAACGCCAAAAACACCATCAAAATAACTCAAGTGACTTGAAAACACAAAAAACTATGAAAACAACCTTGAATTGAGCTTAAAATACAGAAAATCCCTTCAAAAGGTTAAAAACAACATAAAAAAAACACTCATTAAAACGTAAGAAACTATGAAAAAAACTTTGAAATGAGCTTAAAACAATCAAAAACCCTTTAAAATGGTAAAAAAAAAAAAAAACAACTCTCAATACTTGAAACCGTAAGAAATTATCAAAAAAACCTTGAAATGAGCTTAAAACAATCAAAAACCCTTCAAAAGGACAAAAACAACTCTCATGACTTGAAAACATAAGAAACTATGAAAAGAATCTTGAAATTAGTTTAAAACAGTAAAAAAAAAACTCTTCAAAAGGCTAAAAACAACATAAAAACAAACTCTCATGTCTTGAAAACGTAAGAAACTATGAAAAAAACATTGAAATGAGCTTAAAACAATCAAAAACCTTTCAAAAGGCTAAAAACGACTCTCATATCTTGAAAACATACGAAAATATGAACAGAACCTTAAAATGTGCTTAAAACACTGAAAACCCTTCAAAACGCCAAAACCACAACAAACTATGCAAAGAGCATTGAAATAAGCTTAAAACACTCAAAAAATCTTTAAAAGGCTAAAAACAACTTAAAAACAATTCTCATGACTTGAAAACGTAAGAAACTATGAAAAGAAAATTGAAATGAGCTTAAAACAATCAAAAACCATTCAAAAGGCTAAAATCAACATAAAAACAACTCAAATGACTTGAAAACACAACAAACTATGAAAACAACCTTGAAATGAGTTTAAAACACTCATAAACCCTTCAAAAGGCTAAAAACACCATAAAAATAAACCCTAATGACTTGAGAACGTAAGAAACTATGAAAAAAACCTTGAAATGAGTTAAAAACATTAAAAACCCCTTCAACAGGCTAAAAACAACATAAAAACAACTCTCATGACTTGAAAAGGTATGAAACTATGAAAAAAAACCTTGAAATTAGTTTTAAAACAATCAAAAACCCATCAAAACGCCAAAAACAACATCAAAATAACTCAAGTGACTTGAAAACACAAAAAACTATGAAAAGAACCTTGAATTGAGCTTAAAACACTGAAAACCCCTTCAAAAGGATAAAAATAACATAAAAACTACTCTCATGAAAACATTAGAAACTATGAAAAGAACTTTGAAATGAGCTTAAAACAATCAAAAACCCTTCAAAATGGTAAAAACAACAAAAAAAAAAAAAACAACTCTCAATACTTGAGAACGTAAGAAACTATGAAAACAACCTTGAAATGAGCTTAAAACAATCAAAAACCCTTCAAAAAGCTAACAACATCATACAAACAACTCTCATGACTTGAAAAGGTATGAAACTATGAAAAAAACTTTGAAATGAGTTTTAAAACAATCAAAAACCCTTCAAAACGCCAAAAACACATCAAAATAACTCAAGTGACTTGAAAACACAAAAAACTATGAAAAGAACCTTGAATTGAGTTTAAAACACTGAAAACCCCTTCAAAATGATAAAAACAACATAAAAAAAACTCTCATGACTTGAAAACATAAGAAACTATGAAAAGAACATTGAAATTAGTTTAAAACAATCAAAACCCCTTCAAAAGGCTAAAAACAAAAGAAAAACAAACTCTCATGACTTCAAAACGTAAGAAAATATGAAAAAAACGTTGAAATGAGCTTAAAACACTCAAAAAACCTTCAAAAGGCTAAAAACGACTCTCATATCTTGAAAACATAAAAAAATATGAAAAAAACCTTGAAATGTGCTTAAAACACTCAAAACCCTTCAAAACGCCAAAAACACGATCAAAATAACTCAAATGACTTGAAAACACAAAAAACTATGAAAAGAACCTTGAATTGAGCTTAAAACACTGAAAAACCCTTCAAAAGTATAAAAACAACATAAAATCAACTCTCATGAAAACGTAAGAAACTATGAAAAGAACTTTGAAATGTGCTTTAAACAATCAAAAACCCTTCAAAATGGTAAAAACAACAAAAAAAAAACAACTCTCAATACTTGAAAACGAAAATTGAAATGAGCTTAAAACACTCAAAGCCCTTTCAAAACAATAAAAACACCATAAAAAGAACTCTCATGACTTGAAAACGTAAGAAACTATGAAAAGAACCACTTCAAAAAGCATAAAAACATAACTTCAAGTCAATTCTATGAAAAGAACCACTATGAAAAGAAACTATGAAAACAATGCGTTTTCAAGTCATTTCTGCTGTTTTTATGTTGTTTTTAGCCTTTTGAAGTGTTTTTGAGTTTTGTTAAGCTTATTTCAAGGTTCTTTTCATAGTTTTTTGCATTTTCAAGTCATGAGAGTTGTTTTTATGTTGTTTTTTACCTTTTGAAGGGTTTTTGAGTGTTTTAAGCTAACTTCAAGGTTCTTTTCATAGCTTCTTACGTTTTCAAGTCATGAGAGTTGTTTTTTTGTTGTTTTCAGCCATTTGTTGGGTTTTGAGTGATTTTAGCTCATTTCAAGGTTTTTTTCATAGTTTCTTGTGTTTTGAAGTTATTTCAATTGTTTTTATAGTGTTTTTAGAATTTTTGAATTGCTTTTTGAGTGTTTTAAGCTCATTTAAAGGGTCTTTTCATAGTTTCTTGTATTTTCAAGTCATTTGAGTTGTTTGTATTGTGTTTTTAGCGTTTTGAAGTGCTTTTTGAGTGATTTAAGCTCATTTTCAAGGGTGTTTAGTTTCTTGCGTTTTAAAGTCATTAGAGTTGTTTTTATTGTGTTTTTACCCTTTGGAAGTGCTCTTTGAGTGTTTTAAGCTAATTTCAAGGGTCTTTTCATATTTTCTGGCATTTTCAAGTTATTTGAGTTGTTTTTATCGTGGTTTTAGTCTTTTGAAGTGTTCTTGAGTGTTTTAAACCCATTTCAAGTGTTTTTTTCATAGTTTCTTACATTTTCAAGTCATTTCAGTTGATTATATGGTGGTTTTAGCCTTTTTTAAGTGCTTTTTGAGTATTTTAAGCTTGAAAAGAACCCTTGAAATAAGTTCAAAACAATCCATAACCCTTCAAAAGGCTATAAACATAATAAAAAGAACTCTCATGACTTGAAAACGTATGAACCCATGAAAAGAACCTTGAAATGAATTTAAAACACTCAAAAACCATTCAAAAGGCTAAAAGCAACATAAAAACAAAACTCTCATGACAACTCTCATGACTTGAAAACATAAGAAACTATGAAAAAAACTTAAAATGAGCTTAAAACATCCAAAACCATTCAAAACAATAAAAACACCATAAAATAACTCAAATAGCTGGAAAACGTAAAAAAACTATAAAAACAACCTTGAAATGAACTTAAAACATTAAAAACTAAAAACAACATAAAAACAACTCTAATGACTTGAAAACATAACTAACTATGAAAAGAACTTTGAAATGACCTTAAAACACTAAAAAAACCCTTCAAAAGGATAAAAACAACATAAAAACAACTCTCAAGACTTGAAAACGTAAGAAACTGTGAAAAAAACCTTTAAATGAGCTTATAACTCTTAAAAACCCTTCAAAAGGCAAAAAACAACATAAAAACAACTCAAATTCACTTGAAAACACAAGAAACTATGAAAAGAACCTTGAAATGAGCTTAAAACACTCAAAAAATCTTCAAAAGGCTAAAAACAACATAAAAAAAACTCTCATGACTTGAAACCGTAAGAAACTATGAAAAAAACCTTGACATGAGTTTAAAACACTAAAACCCCCTTCAAAAGGCTAAAAACAATATTAAAAAACAACTCTCATGACTTGAAAACGCGAGAAACTATGAAACTACCCTTGAAATTAGCTGAAAACACTCAAAAGCCATTCAAAAGGTTAAAAACACCATAAAAAAAACTCGAATGACTTGCAAACACAAGAAACAATGAAATGAACCTGGAAAAGAGCTTAAAAGACTCAAAAACCATTCAAAAGATTAAAAACACCATAAAAACAACTCAAAATGACTACAAAACGCAAAAAACAATGAAAAGACCCTGTGTAGGAGCTTAAAACACTCAAAAACACGTCAAAGGATAAAAACACCATAAAAATAACTCAAATGACTTCAAAACGTATGAAATTAGGAATAGAACCTTCAAATGAGCTTAAACACTCAAAACACCTTCAAAAGGCTAAAAACAACATAAAAACAATTGAAATGACTTGAAAACGCAAGAAACTATGCAAAGGTCATTGAAATGAGCTTAAAACACTCAAAGCCCCTTCAAAACACTAAAAACATCATAAAAACAACTCTCATGACTTGAAAACGTAAGAAACTATGAAAAGAAGCACTTCAAAAAGGATAAAAACATAATAAGAATAACTCAAATAACTTGAAAAGACGCTTGAAATAAGCTTAAAACACTCAAATGACTTGAAATAAGCTTAAAACACTCAAAAACCGCTTCAAAAAAGCTAAAAACACCATCAAAACAACTCAAATAACTTGGAAACGCAAGAAACTATGAAAAAAACCTTGAAATGAGCTAAAATCACTCAAAACCCATCATATGGCTGAAAAAAACATAAAAGCAACTCTCATGACTTGAAAACATAAGAAGCTACGAAAAGAACCTTTAAGTTAGCTTAAAACACTCAAAAACCTTTCAAAAGGTAAAAAAAAACAACATAAAAACAACTCTCATGACTTGAAAATGAAAAAAAAATATGAAAAGAACTTTGAAATGAGCTTAACAAACTCAAAAACACTTCAAAAGGCTAAAAACAACAGAAATGACTTTAAAACGCAAGAAACTATGTAAAGATCCTTGAAATGAGTTTAAAACACTCAAAAACCATTCAAAAGGCTAAAAACACCATAAAAACAACTCAAATGACTTGAAAACACAAGAAACTATGAAAAGAACCTTGAAATGAGCTTTAAACACTCCAAATCCATGCAAAAGGTTAAAAACACCATAAAAACAACTCAAATGACTTGAAAACACAATAAACTATGAAAACAACCTTTAAAAGAGCTTAAAACACTCAAAAACCATTCAAAAGATTAAAAAAACAATAAAAAAACTCAAATGACTACAAAATGCAAATAAGAATGAAAAGACCCTTGGTAGGAGCTTAAAACACTCAAAAAAACGTCAAAGGATAAAAACACCATAAAAACAACTCAAATGACTTCAAAACGCAAGAAATTATGAAAAGATCTTTGAAATGAACTTAAAACACTTCAGAGGCTAAAAACACAATAAAAACAACTCAAATCACTTGAAAACGCAAGAAACTATGAAAAGGTCATTGAAATGAGCTTAAAACAATCAAAAACCCATCAAAAGGCTAAAACACCTTAAAAACCACAAATACTTCAAAACGCAAGAAACTATGAAAAGACCCTTGAAATGAGCTTAAAACATTAAAAAACCTTTCAAATGGCTAAAAACACCATAAAATCAACTCTCATGACTTGAAAACGTAAGAAACTATGAAAAGAACCTTGAAACACTCAAAACCCCTTCAAAAGGCTAAAAACACCGTAAAAACAATTCTCATGACTTGAAAACTTAAAAAACTACGATACGAACCTTGAAATGAGCATAAAACACTCAAAAGGCTAAAAACAACATAAAAACAACTCAAATGACTAAAAACATAAGAAACTATGAAAAGAACCTTGAAATGAGCTTAAAACACTCAAAAACCTTTCAAAAGGATAAAAACAACATAAAAATAACGCTCATGACTTGAAAACGTAAGACTATATGAAAAGAATCTTGAAATTTTCTTAAAACACTCAAAACCGCTTTCACAATGCAAAAACCACATTAAAATAACTCAAATTACTTGTAAACACAAGAAACTTTGAAAAGCCCCTTTAAAAAAGGTTAAAACCCTACAAAGGTTAAAAACAACATAAAAACAACTCAAATAACTTGAAAACTCAAGAAACTATGAAACAACCCTTGAAATGAGCTTGAAACAATCAAATAGCACTTCAATGGGCTAAAAACACAATAAAAACAACTCAAATTACTTGAAAACGAAAGAAACTATGAAAAGACCCTTGAAAAAAGATTAAAACACTAAAAAAACACTTCAAAGGCTAAAAACACCATAACAACAACTCAAATGACTTGAAAACGCAAGAAACCATGAAAACACCCTTGAAATGAGCTTAAAACACTCAAAAACACTTCAAAACAATAAAAACAAACCCATAAAAACAACTCAAATGACTTCAAAATGCAAAAAACTATGAAAAGACTCTTGAAATGAGCTTAAAACACTCAAAAGCGATTCAAAAGGTTAAAAACACCATAAAAACAACTCAAATGACTTTAAAAGACAAGAAACTTTGAAATGAAAATTGAAATGAGCTTAAAACACTCAAAGCCCTTTCAAAACAATAAAAACACCATAAAAAGAACTCTCATGACTTGAAAACGTAAGAAACTATGAAAAGAACCACTTCAAAAAGGATAAAAACATAACTTCAAGTCAATTCTATGAAAAGAACCACTATGAAAAGAAACTATGAAAACAATGTGTTTTCAAGTCATTTATGCTGTTTTTATGTTGTTTTTAGCCTTTTGAAGTGTTTTTGAGTTTTGTTAAGCTTATTTCAAGGTTCTTTTCATAGTTTTTTGCATTTTCAAGTCATGAGAGTTGTTTTTATGTTGTTTTTTACCTTTTGAAGGGTTTTTGAGTGTTTTAAGCTAACTTCAAGGTTCTTTTCATAGCTTCTTACGTTTTCAAGTCATGAGAGTTGTTTTTTTGTTGTTTTCAGCCATTTGTTGGGTTTTGAGTGATTTTAGCTCATTTCAAGGTTTTTTTCATAGTTTCTTGCGTTTTGAAGTCATTTCAGTTGTTTTTATAGTGTTTTTAGAATTTTTTAATTGCTTTTTGAGTGTTTTAAGCTCATTTAAAGGGTCTTTTCATAGTTTCTTGTATTTTCAAGTCATTTGAGTTGTTTGTATTGTGTTTTTACCATTTTGAAGTGCTTTTTGAGTGATTTAAGCTCATTTTCAAGGGTGTTTTCATAGTTTCTTGCGTTTTAAAGTCATTAGAGTTGTTTTTATTGTGTTTTTACCCTTTGGAAGTGCTCTTTGAGTGTTTTAAGCTAATTTCAAGGGTCTTTTCATATTTTCTGGCATTTTCAAGTTATTTGAGTTGTTTTTATCGTGGTTTTAGTCTTTTGATGTGTTCTTGAGTGTTTTAAACTCATTTCAAGTGTTTTTTTCATAGTTTCTTACATTTTCAAGTCATTTCAGTTGATTTTGTGGTGGTTTTAGCCTTTTTGAAGTGCTTTTTGAGTATTTAAAGCTTATTTCAAGGGTCTTTTCATAGTTTCGTGCATTTTCAAGTCATTTGAGTTGTATTTATGGTGATTTTAGCCATTTGAAGTGTTTTTTAGTGTTTTAAACTCATTCCAAGGGTCTTTTCGTTGTTTCTTGTGTTTTCAAGACATTTGAGTTGTTTTTATTTTGTTTGTATCGTTTTGAAGTGCGTTTTGATTGTTTTAATCCCATTTCAAGGATCTTTTCATAGTGTTACGAACACAATAAAACATGATAAAACTATGAAAAAACACTTGAAATGAGTTTAAAACACTCAAGAACACTTCAAAAGACTAAAACCACGATAAAAACAACTCAAATGACTTGAAAATGCCAGAAACTGTGAAAAAAGCCTTGAAATGAGATTAAACACCCAAAAAACACTTTGAAAGACTAAAAACATAATAAAAACAACCCAAATGATTTGAAAATGCAAGAAACTATGAAAAGATCATTGAAATCAGCTTAAAACACTCGAAAACACTTCAAAACCTAAATACACAATAAAAATAACTCAAATGACTTGAAAATACATGAAACTATGAAAAGATCCCTTAAAATAAGCTTAAAACACTCAACAACATTTCAAATGACTAAAAGCACCAGAAAAAAAACCTGAAATGATTTAAAAACACAAGAAACAATGTAAAGACCCTTGAAATGAGCTTAAAACACTCAAAACACTTCAAAAAGGCTAAAAACACCATATAAACAACTCAAATGACTTGAAAACGAAAGAAACTAAGAAAAAAAGCCTTGAAATGAGCTTAAAATACTCAAAAACACTTCAAAAAGCTAAAAACCCATAAATACAACTCAAATAACTTGAAAAAGTAAGAGACTAGGAAACGACCCTTGAAATGAGCTTAAAATAGTAAAAAAAACACTTCAATAGGCTAAAAATACAATAAAAAAACTCAAATGATTTGATAACGCAAGATACTATGAAATGGCCCTTGAAAATAACTCAAACCACTCAAAAACATTTCAAAATGCTAAAAATACCATAAATACCACTTAAAAACACCATAAAAACAACTCAAATGACTTGAAAATGAAAGAAACTATGAAAAGACCCTTGAAATGAGTTTAAACACCCAAAAAGCACTTCAAAAGGATAAAAACATAATAAAAACAACTCAAATGATTTGAGAATGCAAGAAACTATGAAAAGATCATTGAAATGAGTTTTAAACACTCGAAACCACTTCAAAAGCTAAAAAGACCATAAAAAGAACTCAACTGACTTGAAAACGCATGAAACTATGAAAAGATCCTTTGAACACACTAAAAACACAATAAAAGAACTCAAATGACTTGAAACACAACAAACTATGAAAAGACCTTTGAAATGAGGTTAAAACACTCAAAAAGCACTTCAAATGGTTAAAAACACCATAAAAACAACTAAAATGAGTAGAAAATGCAAGAAACTATGAAAAGACCTTTGAAATGAGCTTAAAACACAAGAAAACACTTCAAATGATAAAAACACCTTAAAAATAACTCAAATGACTAGAAAACACAAATAACTATGAAAACAATCCTTAAAATAAGCTTAAAACACTCAAAAAGCATTTCAAGAAAGCTGAAAACTCTATAACAACAACTCAAATGACTTGAAAATGAAATAAACTACGAAAAAAGCCTTGAAATGAGCTTATAATACTCAAAAACACTTAAAATGGCTATAAACCCATAAAAACAACTCAAATGACTTGAAAACGTACGAGACTATGAAAAAACCCTTGAAATGAGCTTAAAACACTAAAAAAGCACTCCAAAATGCTAAAAAGAAATAAAAACAATGATTTTTAAACGCAAAAAAAACAATGAAAGGAGCCTTGAAATTAGCTTAAAACACTAAAAAAGGATTTTAAAGGCTGAAAAACCCATAAAAACAACTCAAATGACTTTAAAACATATGAAAACTTCGTAACAACAACTCAAATGACTTGAAAATGTAACAAACTATGAAAAGACCCTTGAAATGAGCTTAAAACACTCAAAAAGAACTTCAAAAGGCTAAAGACAGCATAAACAACCATAAAAACAATTCAAATGACTTGAAAACGAAAGAAACTATGAAAGACCCCCTAAATGAGATTAAAACACTCAAAAAGAACTTCAAAAGGCTAAAGACACCATAAAAAACCCAAATGACTTGAAACACAAGATACTATGAAAAGACCCTTCAAATGAGCTTAAAAGACTCAAAAAGCATTTCAAAAGGTTAAAAACGCCATAAAACCAACTCAAATGACTTGAAAATACAAGAAACTATGAAAAAATCATTGAAATGAGCTTAAAACACTCAAAATAACTTCAAAAGGCTAAAAACCCATAAAAAAAACTCAAATGACTTGAAAAAGAAAGAAACTATGAAAAAAGACTTGAAACTAGCTTAAAACACTCAAAATCACTTTAAAAAGGATGAAAATAATATAAAACAACCCAAATAACTCAAAAATACAACAAACTATGAAAAGACCCATGAAAAGAGCTTAAAACACTTCAAATGGCTAAAAAGACGATAAAAACAACTCAAACGATTTCGAAACGAAAGAAACTATGAAATGACCCTTTAAATGTGCTAAAACAATCAAAAAGAACTTCAAAAGGCTTAAAACACCATAAACACAACTCAAATGACTTGAAACATAAGAAATTATGAAAAAACCTTTGAAATGAGGTTTAAAAACTAAAAAACACTTCAAGATGCTAAAAGCACCGTAAATACCACTCAAATCTCTGCAAAACACACAAAAACGAATGCAAAGTGTTACGAATACCATAAAACATCCTCAATTAACGTGAAAAGGTTGGAAACTATGAAAAGAGCCCTTAAATAAACTTTAAACACTAAAAAAGATGTTCAAAAGGCTAAAAACACAATAAAAAACAACTTAAATGACTTGAAAATACAAGAAACTATGGAAAGATCCTTGGAATGAGCTTAAATCACCCGAAAGCATCTTCAAAAGGCTAAAAACCCCATAAAAACAATTCAAATGACATGAAAATGCAAGAAACTTTGAAAAGAGCCTTGAAATGAGCTTAAAACACTTTAAAAGCACTTCCAAAAAGCATAAAATCAACTCAAATGACTTGAAAAAGTAAGAAAGTGTGAAAAAATCCTTCAAATGATCTTAAAAAACGAAAAAACACATCTAGATGCTAAAAGGACCGTAAATACCACTCAAATCACTTCAAACACACAAAAGCGAAGGCAAAGTTTTACGAACTCCATAAAATATCCTCAATTAACATGAAGAGGATAGAAACTGTGAAAAAAGCCTTAAAATGAGCTAAAACACTCAAAAAGCACTTCAAAAAGCTAAAAACATGATAAAACCACTCAAATGACTTGAAAAATGCAAGAAACTATGAAACAACCCTTAAAACAGGCCTAAAACACTCAAACATACTTCGAAGGCTAAAAACACCATAAACACAACTCAAATGACTTGAAAACGTAAGAAACTATGATAAGACCCTTGAAATGAGCTTAAAACACTCAAAAAGAACTTCAAAAGGCTGAACACACCATAAAAAACCCAAATGACTTGAAACACAAGAAACTATGAAAAGACCCTTGAAATGAGCTTAAAACTCTCAAAAAGCACTTCAAAAGGTTAAAACACCATAAAAACAACTCAAATGACTTGAAAATGCAAGAAACTTTGAAAAGATCATTGAAAGGAGCTTAAAACACTCGAAAATACTTCAAAGTCTAAAAACACCATAAAAACACCTCAAATGACTGAAAAACACAAGAAACTATCAAAAGACCCTTAAAATGAGCTTAAAACGCTCAAAATAAATTCAAAAGGTTAAAAACCTATAAAAACAACTCAAATGACTTGAAAAAGCAAGAAACTATGGAAAGAGACTTGAAACGAGCTTAAAACACTCAAAATCACTTGAAAAGGCTCAAAATACCATAAAACAACTCAAATGACTCAAAAATACAACAAACTATGAAAAGACCCTTGACAAGATCTTAAAACACTTCAAAAGGCTAAAAACACCGTAAAAACCACTCAAATGATTTCAAAACGAAAAAAACTATGAAAAGACCCTTGAAATGTGCTTAAAACAATAAAAAAGAACATCAGAAGGCTTAAAACACCACAAACACAACTCAAATGACTTGAATAGTAAGAAATTATTAAAAGACCCTTGAAATGAGGTTTAAAAACTAGAAAAACACTTCAAGATGTTAAAAACACCATAAATACCACTGAAATCTCTTTAAAACACACAAAAGTGAATGCAAAGTGTTACAAAAACCATAAAGCATCCTCAATTAACGTGAAAAGGTTAGAAACTGTGAAAAGGGATTTGAAATAAGCTTTAAACACTCAAAAAGATTTTCAAAAGGCTAAAAACACAATAAAAACAACTTAAATGAATTGAAAATGCAAGAAACTATGGAAAGATCCTTGAAATGAGCTTAAAACACTCAAAAACATCTTCAAAAGGCCAAGAAACCCATAAAAACAATTCAAATGACATGGAAACACAAGAAACTATGAACAAAGCCTTGAAATAAGCTTAAAACACTGAAAAAACACTTCAAAAATTCTAAAAACAGTATAAAAACAACTCAAATGACTTGAAAAAATAAGAAACTATGAAAAGATCCTTGAAATGATCTTAAAAAACGAAAAAACACTTCTAGATGCTAAAAACACTATAAATACCACTCAAATCTCTTCAAAACACACAAAAGCGAAGGCTAAGTGTTACGAACTCCATAAAACATCCTCAATTAACCGGAAAAGGTTAGAAACTGTGAAAAAGAGGCATGAAATGAGCTTAAACACTCAAAAAGCACTTCAAAATGCTAAAAACCCCATAAAAACAACTCAAATGACTTGGAAACGCAAGATACTATGCAATGACCCTTAAAAGGAGGTCAAAACACTCAAATATATTTTAAAATGCTAAAAATACCACTCAAAATCACTATAAAAACAATTCAAATGACTTGAAAACGAAAGAAACTATGAAAAAACCCTTGAAATGAGCTTAAACCACTCAGAAAGCACTTTGAAAAGGTTAAAAACACCATAAAAACAACTCAAATGACTAAAAAATGTAAGAAACTTTGAAAAGATCATTGAAATGAGCTTAAAACACGTGAAAGGCTAAAAACACTATAAAAACAACTCAAATGATTAAAAAACACAAGAAACTGTCAAAAGACCTTTGAAATGAGCTTAAAACACTCAAAATAACTTCTAAAGGCTAAAAACCTATAAAAACAACTCAAATGACTTGAAAACGCAAGAAATTATGAAAAGAGACTTGAAACAAGCTTAAAACACTCAAAATCACATCAAAAAGGCTAAAAATACCATAAAAACAAATCAAATGACTTGAAAATGCAACAAACTATGAAAATACACTTGAAAAGAGCTTAAAACACTTCAAAAGGTTAAAAACACCATAAAAACCACTCAAATGATTTCAAAACGAAAGAAACTATGAAAAGAGCCTTGAAAGGAGCTTAAAACACTCAAAAAGAACTTCAAAAGGTTTAAAACACCATAAACACAACTCAAATGACTTGAAAAAGTAAGAAATTATGAAAAGACCCTTGAAATGAGTTTTAAATACTAAAACACACTTCAAAATGCTAAAAACACCATAAATACCACTGAAATCTCTTTAAAACACACAAAAGGGAATGCAAAGTGTTACGAACACCATAATACATCCTCAATTAACATGAAAACGTTAGAAACTGTGAAAACAGCATCGAAATAAGCTTTAAACACTCAAAATGAACTTCAAATGGCTTAAAACACAAAAACAAAAACTTAAATGACTTGAAAATGCAAGAAAACCAATGAAAAGACCCTTAAAATAAGATTAAAACACTCAAAAAGCACTTAAAAAGCCTAAAACCCCATAAAACCAATTTAAATGGCATGAAAACGAAAGAAACTATGAAAAGAGCTTTGAAATGAGCTTAACACACTCAAAAAGAAATTCAAAAACGGTAAAAATACCATAAAAGCAACTCAAATGACTTGAAAAAGTAAGAAACTATGAAAAGACCCTTGAAATGATCTTAAATAACGAAAACACACTTCCACATGCTAAAAACACCATAAATACCACTCAAATCTCTTCAAAACACACAAAAACGAACGTAAAGTGTAACGAACTCCATAAAACATCCTCAATTAACCGGAAAAGATTAGAAACTGTAAAAAAGAGGCATGAAATGAGCTTAAACACTCAAAAAGCACTTCAAAATGCTAAAAACCCCATAAAAACAACTCAAATGACTTGAAAACGCAAGATACTATGAAATGACCCTTAAAAGGAGGTCAAAACACTAAACTATATTTCAAAATGCTAAAAATACCATAAATACCACTCAAAAACACTATAAAAACAATTCAAATGACTTGAAAATGAAAAACAACTATGAAAAGACCCTTGAAATGAGCTTAAAACACTCAAAAAACACTTTGAAAAGGTTAAAAACACCATAAAAACAACTCAATTGACTAGAAAATGTAAGAAACTTTGAAAAGATCATTGAAATGAGCTTAAAACACTCGAAAACACTTGAAAGGCTAAAAACACTATAAAAGGAACTCAAATGACTGAATAACACAAGAAACTACCAAAAGACCTTTGAAATGAGCTTAAAACACTCAAAATAACTTCAAAAGGCTGAAAACCCATAAAAACAACTCAAATGACTTGAAAACGCAAGAAATTATGAAAAGAGACTTTAAACAAGCTTAAAAAACTCAAAATCACATCAAAAAGGCTGAAAATACCATAAAAACAAATCAAATGACTTGAAAATGCAACAAACTATGAAAATACATTTGAAAAGAGCTTAAAACACTTCAAAAGGTTAAAAACACCATAAAAACCACTCAAATGATTTCAAAACGAAAGAAACTATGAAAAGAGCTTTGAAATGAGCTTAAAACACTCAAAAAGAACTTCAAAAGGTTTAAAACACCATAAACACAACTCAAATGACTTGAAAAAGTAAGAAATTATGAAAGGACCCTTGAAATGAGCTTTAAAAACTAAAACACACTTCAAAATGTTAAAAACACCATAAATACCACTGAAATCTCTTTAAAACACACAAAAGGGAATGCAAAGTGTTACGAACACCATAAAACATCCTCAATTAACGTGAAAACATTAGAAACTGTGAAAAGAGCATCGAAATAAGCTTTAAACACTCAAAATGAACTTCAAAAGGCTAAAAACACAAAAATAAAACTTAAATGACTTGAAAATGCAAGAAAAACAATGAAAAGACCCTTAAAATAAGATTAAAACACTCAAAATCATTTCAAAAGTCTAAAAAACCCATAAAAACTATTCAAATGACATGAAAATGAAAGAAACTATGAAAAGAGCTTTGAAATGAGCTTAACACACTCAAAAAAAAATTCAAAAACGCTAAAAATACCATAAAAACAACTCAAATGACTTCAAAAAGTAAGAAACTATGAAAAGACCCTTGAAATGATCTTAAATAACGAAAAAACACTTCCATATGCTAAAAACACCATAAATACCACTCAAATCTCTTCAGAAGACACAAAAATGAATACAAAGTGTAACAAACTCCATAAAACATCCTCAATTAACCGGAAAAGGTTAGAAACTGTGAAAAGAGGCCTGAAATGAGCTTAAATAGTCAAAAAGCACTTCAAAATGCTAAAAACCCCATAAAAACAATTCAAATGACTTGAAAATGCAAAACATTATGAAAAGGGACAAGAAATGAGCTTAAAACACTAAAAAAAACACTCATAAAGGCTAAAAAAATCATATAAATTACTCAAATGACTTGAAAAAGTAAAAAACAATGAAAAGCGCTTGAAATGAACTTAAAACACTCAAAAACCCTTCAAAAGGCTAAAAACAACATCAAAATAACTCTCATGACTTGAAAATACAAGAAACTATGACAAAAACCTTGAAATGAGCTTAAAACACTCAAAAAGCATTTCGAATGCTAAAAAACCCATAAAAGTAACTCAAAAGACTTGAAACTAGAAGAAAATATGAAAAGACGCTTGAAATGAGCTTAAAACATTCATAAACACTTAAAAAGGCCAAAACTATCATAAAAACAACTTAAATGACTTAAAAACACAAGAAATAATGAAAAGACCCATGAAATGAGCTTTAAAAAGTAAAAAAAAAAACATTTCGAAAGGCTAAAAACACAATAAAAGCAATTCAAATGACTTGAAAACGCAAAAAATTATGAAAAGACCTATGAAATGAGCTTAAAACAGTCAAAAACACTTCAAAAGGCTAAAAACACAATAAAAACAATTCAAATGACTTGAAAACGCAAGATACTATGAAATGACCCTTGAAAAGTGCTCAAAACACTCAAATACATTTCAAAATGCTAAAAATACCATAAATACAACTTAAAAACATCATTAAAAAATTTTAAATGACTTGCAAACGAAACAAACAATGAAAAGACCCTTGAAATACGCTTAAAACACTCAAAAAGAACTTGAAAAGCCTAAAAACACCATAAAAAAACCCAAAATGACTTGAAACACAAGAAAGTATGAAAAGACCCTTGAAATGAGCTTAAAACAATCAAAAAGCACTTCATAAGGTTAAAAACATCATAGAAACAACTCAAATGACTAGAAAATGCAAGAAACTATGAAAAGATCATTGAAATGAGCTTAAAACACTCGAAAAACACTTCAAAGGCTAAAAACACTATAAAAAAACTCAAATGACTGAAAAACACAAGAAACTTTGAAAAGACACATGAAATGAGCTTAAAAGAGTCAAAAACACTTCAAAAGGCTAAAACACAATAAAAACAATTCAAATGACTTGAAAACGCAAGATACTATGAAATGACCCTTGAAAAGAGCTCAAAACATTCGATTACATTTCAAAATGCTAAAAATACCATAAATACCACTTAAAAACACCACAAAAACAATTCAAATAACTTGAAAATAAAAGAAACTATGAAAAGACCCTTGAAATACGCTTAAAATACTCAAAAAGAACTTCAAAAGGCTAAAGACACCATAAAAAAACCCAAATGACGTGAAACACAAGAAACTATGAAAAGACCCTTGAAATGAGCTTAAAACACTCAAAAAGCACTTCAAAAGGTTAAAGACAGCATAAAAACAACTCAAATGACTTGCAAATGCAAGAAACTATGAAAAGATCATTGAAATGAGCTTAAAACACTCGAAAACACTTCAAAGGCTAAAAACACCATAAAAACAACTCAAATGACTGAAAAACACAAGAAACTATGAAAAGACCCTTGAAATGAGCTTAAAACACTCAAAATAACTTCAAAAGGCTAAAACCCTATAAAAACAACTCAAATGACTTGAAAACGTAAGAAACTATGAAAAGAGACTTGAAACGAGCTTAAAACACTCAAAATCACTTGTAAAAGGCTGAAAATACCATAAAACAACTCAAATGACTGAAATATACAACATACTATGAAAAGATCTTTGAAAAGAGCTTAAAACACTTTAAAAGGCTAAAAACACCGTAAAAACCACTCAAATGATTTCGAAACGAAAGAAACTATGAAAAGACCTTGAAATGATCTTAAACCAATAAAAAAGAACTTCAAAAGGCTTAAAAC
>LIEC01010328.1:113586-132092 GCA_001925005.1 Drosera capensis | reverse complement strand
TTGGGATGAAAAGATGGAAAGGGAGAGATTCAATGGTCTTAAAGTACAGGAATCGTATATCAAGGCACTTGGTGAATTAGAGATGGAAAGAAATGTCCAAGAGAAGGCTTTAGGTGAGTATTGGAAGGAGAAATCAGCTATAGATTGTCAAAAGCAATTGCTGGATCAGCTGAAAATGGAAATTGATGAGATCTCAGAGAGGCTTGCGACTGAGGGAGCTGAACAGATTGCTGAGGAAGAAAACACAAGGGTTATTGGCAATGATTTGCAGGCCAAATGGGAGGGAGTCCTTGATGCCAAATCAATCCTCGAAGCTAAGATTGAAGCCGTTCGCATTCTAAGGTAATTTGCAGTTTCTGAAATGACTATTTTCATTTTGTTTTGTCCTTTAAACCCTGAACCAAAAAGGTGACATTGAAGAATGAAACTTAAAAGCCAGATTCTACACTCCTTTATAGTATAAATACTGATTACAGGACCAGAGGGGAACATTTGTCACGGAAGCATGTTTGTTTTTGGCCGTAACATAAGAGTTGCTAAGCAAATAGTCACAGTATGGGGTATTTCCTTGGCCATGTATGATATAACCACAATGACTTATATTTCAACATGAGGCCTTGGTGTTGCAGGTCTTGGATTGAGGATGAAGTGAGGAAAAACCAAGCTCGCTCCAAGGTTCTCGAAGAGGTCGAACGGAGATGGAGATGGGATGGATAGTACGGCGGGTGATGAGAATATGTGATCGTCGACTGGTTTGTTAGTTTGCACAAAGACGCGTCCTTGCCTTGGCAACATGCTGGTTACTATGGAGGTCTACCCTTCTCGCTTACATCCCTTATGATAATCTTTTCTAAGCAATATGCAGACCATGGTGAGCAACGACTTGGTCTTTGACGACGTCGTGCTGGTTTAACTTCAATTTCTGAGTAGGCTAAGTTGCGATCATAGGTGCTGTATCATAAGTTGTGCTCCGTTTGGATGTTGGTCGTTATGCGGAGTTCCTTCTCTATGAGTGGAAGGAATGGACAAGGGTTTTAATTTGTTGCATCTTTTTGTAGTAGTCCTGTTGTATCTTAATGTAAACAGGTTGTTCAATATCGAGGGACGATCTCTTAGATGTAGAGCTCAGTTCCAAATCTGAGATCAGTTTTCTTCTTGTGACTTATAATGGGTATTACATTCTAAATAAAGTGAGGTTAAGACACGATCAAAACATTGATGTAGACGTTTTTCCGCTTGTGAGAACCTTGTACTGGTGTTTGGTTTGAGTACATTCAAGGATCACATGGTCCAAGGATTAGACCAAAGTCATCCATGTGGCCGCTTCATTCCTTGTACGAAGGAAATAAAAAAGGCGTTTGGTACCGCTCCACTAGACAAGGCCTATTGGATTCATCTTGCAATCCATGGCATCAATCATCACTATATCTGATATAATAATTTCTATATATTATTTTAAAATAAACAGATGAACATGATTACAGGCAAAGATAAACTACCTATACTGAAGCACCAGACCGTTGAACAAATGAACAGATTTCAAAAGAATACATGATATGATCTCTCTATTTCATAATCATCAAGGATTCTAATCTCAACTGAATTGACCTAAAAGATACTGATCTGCTAGGTTTTCTCCCCAATTTGTGGGCTACGCTGGGAGTGCAGTGGCGCCTAGGACATTGTAATCACGAGGCTTCGATCCATGAACTTTGCACCTCCAACCTTGCCTTGAACTCGACGAGGCAGCTCTATCACGCGTCTCTGGTCGCCTGCCTCCACCAACAACTCGGATCCTCCTCTATACTGCAGAGACAAGCAAGAATAGGTCATTTTCTTCACAATGACTCTTCTTTGATTCAGCCGAAACTCAGGAATAGCATGGCCGGACAAGCTGAACATGTAATAGACAAAGCTACATGTATTCTTCCAAAATCAGTGCATGTTTCAATCATATGTTCCGAATTACAATAACGAGAATCTGCTGTTGAAGCCAAAACAAAGAAAAGAAGGTGCTTGCAGCTTTGGCAGTAGCATATGTTCAAGCATATTCAGTTATCATCACGTCATGGGTCAAATACTGGTTAGTAATCGCCAATAGGCGTTATAAGTAGAGATAATCAATTGACAGGTATTTTAGAGGACCTGTTTTTTCTTTTCTTTTTTTCCCTCGGAACATGGTATTTTAGAGGACCTGTTTACTTGTAGTAAACACCAAAACTTCGACAAATATTTGAACATTGCCCTTTACCATTTTGTACCTGTGGGGGCTAAATATAATCAGATTTCCATGCCAGTCAGCATTATTCTCATTATGATCCAAGGGAGAAAGAAACTTGCATAAGAACTTCAAAAATTAAGAAAAAGAAATAGGTGAAACCTGGTATAGCTTTATCTCTGACTTATCGAAACCTGGCATAAACAAGGTGACGGTCTTCTTCGGCAAGTCATACTTGACCGATGACGGAACACTACTTGTCTGACCTTCAGCTAAATCCAAAACCCTTCTCGTGTCTTCTGCAAAAGAGTTCTGCATGACTGCATCCCAATCTTGGGGAGAATCCATTGAGAGAGATGGAATAAGTGCAAAAGGCAAAGGAGAAAAGGTCTTCTTTGCACTTTCAACGTCTTCTACAGAAGGAAGCATTGGAGTTGAACCAAATGCCCCGGATACCTGAGCCCCAGCCTGGATTGTGCAACCCCAGTAGCGTAATGCAGCTCTTTGGTTGAATTCACTGCGTGGATCCATCACAAGAAAGCATTGGAACTTCTCTGGGTCAGCGAAGGTAGAAGACTTTTTTCTGTAGGCAAATGACATAATAAGTTACTAGCCCCAACTCACAAGGGACAAAGAGGGGAACATCAAACATCATTTTTGCTTCATTTCACCTCAAGAAATTTTTCCTGAGCGTCCCATTTCTCGGAACTCAGTTTCCCGATAATACCAGCACATGTGCTGCTTGTATTCATGGCTTCAGATACAAGCCTGAGAAGTGAGGGCCCAGCCACTCTACCAAGATCTGTCTTCTCAGCCATGTTCCTCAGATACTTCAAGTACAACCTATAAATATAGTATGAGTTTGAATAAAAACTTGAAGTTGTGCCAAAGACTTCTATCCCCAATAGGCTCAGGCCGAAGGAATTCTCTGATGTGAATCTAAATCTAAGACTATGCAATTTACTGAAATTATTTCTTGCAATCCATCAATTTTGAACGAACAATTATTAATGGAGCAGAATTGAAGTTAGATACCTGGCAGCGCCAGCAGCTGTAATCATTCTCAAAGTCTCCTCAGGGCTTGTACCATCATATACCACTACGTCAAACTTCCAGCCGCATTCCCATATGGACCACGACTCCCAATCAAGCCAGAGCAAAGACAGAAAATATAGAATCCATTCCCGGAAGCACTCCCAACTCTTCTGCAACAATCTACCACACACCAGAAAAATACATTTAGTTACATGTAGCATGAACATCACACCATATACAACACTGAAATTTACTCAACAATGACAGCAAATGCGCACACCCTCACTTCCAGGCATACCCACCCCTTGCAGAAATCCTTGGCTCATATTGATTCGTGCATCTGCTTCTTTCAGCTGTTGAAGAGGTTGAAGGAGCAACTGCACAATTCATGATATCAAGTTCCACACAGATCAGAGGCCATCCATGCCCAAGTCGCATAAGGAAGAGGCAATTCCACAGGAAGACGGAGGAAAAAATAACGCACTTGAGCTGTTTCAAACCTAATGGCATAAAGGTTGTTGCCGCAAACAATGAGATCAGTTCCAATCTTGCTGTTCAGAAGAAAATCGGCAGTACGATCCTGTGAACTAGTCACTAAGCATGTCTTCAGCCCTTCTCTTGCATAGTGCTGGCTACAATGTATAGTAAAGTCAAAAATCACTGAGAGCTGTAATTTCATTTCAGTACGATAAAGGGATTTCATTGTCATGACAAACATCTCAACCTCGTTCACTAATCTGATGTGCAATCCTGCCTAAAATAACTTCAACATAGTCATAAACTAGCGCGTTATGATTTAGCGGAGAGCCCAAGGGGGATAACCACACCCAAATCATTACTGGGTAGAATACACATGTAAACTGGATCCAACTGACTGATAGGTTTATTGGTAATTCACAAATATATTCTTAGTCTTTTTTATTTCGACGGTCGACGTGGATAAACCTACTCACAAATATCCTCAACATTACCATGTTCTTTGAGGATCTAATAATAGTAAAAGGCGTAATGATATTCCATCCATTCCGCAAAATAGCCATAATTCGAAATGCTAAATGCACTCCCTCCTTGGCACTCTTCATTTAGAAATACTCTCTCATATTGGCTCTTATGTGATACCAATCCATGAAGCCCGCGTGATTTGCTAATGCAATTTCGAATCGGAGTGAAAAGGGTCAGAAAGACACAGCATTTAGCATCCCTCATTCTTTGATATTCATAATCTGTATCCAAAAAATCCTAGAGTGAAGCAAATCAAAGAAGGCGAGGGTGAACCTGAGCGGCGAAGACGGCGGAGGTGGTCTTGCCCGAGCCACCTTTTCCCAGAAAAGTCACCAACCTGGTTGGATTATCCTCAGAGCAAGCAGCGCCGCCATTCTCAGCCGCCGCCGCCGATGCGACCACAGATCTCCTTCGTCGACCTGGGCTCGTTTGGAAGAGGTTGAGCGGAGAAGCGACTGATAGAGCCATCGATGACAAGTGCTCCGACGGAAGTGATGAAACTAGACAACGTGGAGGATGGGAGGCTGGGGAACATCTGCTGCCTCACGCACTTCTTTCTCCTAAGTAATTTTTTTTTTATTTTGAAAATTCATTAGCTCACCATCCTAGTTATTTTAAGGCAATAAATTTTACTATATTTTTTATTTCTAATAATTTTTATTTTATTTTATTTTATAATATATTGATGAACATGTATGTGATGTCTCAAAAAAAAACATAAAATTAATATTAATTTGAATTAATTAATTTAACAAAAGATATTCCTATTACACATAACATAAAATAAATAATAGAAATAATTTTGATCATAAATTTAAGGTCTAAAAAAATATCATAAGTTTTTTTTAAAAAAAATAAACAAATGTGTGATTAAACAAATAGAATATTTGTGATGAAAAAACAAAATTCCTATCAAATAATTTGACAGATATTTATGACTAATATATATTAGGTTGGGTGTGACTATAATCTTATACCTCCAAATCTGCACATAAGATGTAAAACTTATTTTTATTGAAGCAATAATTAATTAAAAAAAAATGATGGATTTTGATTATCAAATCCAAAAATACGATAATTTACCGTTGAATAGTGGCGAGTACTTTCTTCACTCAAATAATCCGGCTTGGAGACTTGAGGCCATAAAAATCACCTGGAAAAATAGACAGATAACTTTGGCATCTTCCCAGACTTTCGTCGGCTCCGCGTCAATCCCGATCGCCGATCACCGATCACAAGCGTTCCCAAACCCAAACCCTAACAAGAATCAACAAATAGAAGAACAAGACCAGCATATGAAACCACAAAACAATGGCAAGCTATCGATCTCAATCAATTCCCCGAACCCATCCCTCGATTACTCCCAAATTAGGGGTTCTCGAATTGGGGCTTTTTTGACATCATGCTTACTCGATTTCTGTTTTCTGATTTGCTTTTCCTCGGTGGATTTTGAATACTGATAGTCGTTGTATTGAATGGATGTCTTGCTTGTTTTTCGATTCGAGAATTGTGAGAAGTTGGTTTCGGTCGGGGATCGTGTGCTGTATGGTTTGAATTGGTATTAGTGGTAACTTTTTGTAGCTATCAGGAAAGGTCCGGTTTGCGGAACGCTTGAGGCATGAATGAAATGGAATATTTCGTCACTGTTTTATGGCATATGAGATTCGAAAGGGATTGGAGAACTTGGGGACCTGTGTGGTGTAGCTTTTCAATCTGAATCCTTGGAATTGGTACATTGGTAGACGCGCTGAATGTATGTTAGTGTGTCTAAGCTCTTTCTTTTGATTCCTTCTATTCTTTCCAAATTCCACTTAACGTATGAACTGTCTTGTTTGATCCGTTGTAGATGACCTTCCTGGATTTCTTCTCTCTTTTCTGGGGTTTTAAGCTTTTGTCGCTGACAAATCTCAATTCAATACTCTTGCACTTGGATGTTTGTTTTCTTCGGTGCCCTTTAGTTATTCACATTAGAACGGATTAGTAATTAATTGTAGTGCCTTGAAGGCTTGTATCATGGGAAAGGATAGAGCTTTAGGTCGCAACTAGAATGCTGGAACTCAAGAGTTTTGGCCACACATCCGGTTACTTGGCTGAAATGTATGTTACTAAGGGCTTGTTGACCACATGCTAATGATAGCCTCCTGTTATATGCATCTTGTGTCTTGAAATATGTGTATAGTACGAGTTGACTTGAAAAGAAGAGAGTGAACTTGTTCTCTTTTTAATGTTCATGTTTGCAGCTTTGCTCACATAATTTCTATTGCTGGGAATAGAGCATGGTTGTTCTCAAAGATTTTGGATTTACTAGTGGCTGGCGTGTTAATCTATTTTTTGGTTTTTTAACAGCTTGTATGTTGATCTACTGCGTGTTTTCATCATATGTAACATATGCTCTGAAAAGTGCATTTAAAGCTTAATCCGGTTGGCCCTGATCATTGACCATCTATAGAAACAAATGTTCCTATATTTGTATTTATTTTGCGATTTCCTTGTTTTCTATTCTTTGTTCCGAATCCTTGACTATGATTGATTGTTCATGTGCTTTCCACTTATGTCATTATAGTGATAAGCTCTTTTTCTTTCTCCCTTCGACTCTAATGTTTCGTTATGTTTTGCAGTCGTCACTTGCTGCAGCTCGTGCAGATAACTTCTACTATCCCCCAGAGTGGGATCCTAGTCAGGTATGCTTCCATGGCTACCCTACAACGTTGCATTGGATTGGATGTTTTTTAATTTGTTAGTTTCTTGACTAATGAACTACAATTTGTGTTTACTACAGGGTTCTTTGAATAAATTTCACGGTCAACATGCCGAGAGAGAGAGAGAGAGCGCGCGCAAGGAAATGAGATCAGGGCATTCTGATTATAAGGTATGACATAGTTTGTGCTTAGGATTTTGCATGTCCTGTGGGCATGTGTTTCATGATTTCCTATTTGAGGTCCTTTTCTGGGAATAGCTTGTCTCTAGAATTTATTCTTTATTCCAAGTTCTGTATTCGTGTTTTTGATTCTATGCTGTTCTGTTATTTGTTTCTATTTACACTATCTGAGGTTTGAAATGCCTTTTAATATATGGTGCCAAGGATGCGAGTCTATGATTGCGAAGGATGTGAGATTCAATGCAGAGAAGAAGCAAGTTGGAAACTACTATTCGACCAAGGTATTGTATATATCTTTTTGTATTTTTTTAATATTATTTTAACATGCATCTTTTGCCAGTGTGTATTAAGTTTTTTTGGTCTAAGTTGTTTTCTTTGTATATTCCACTGTAAGTCTGTTAACGTTGAAGTTCACAATGTGTCATGTTTCTTGATCTTTCTGCGATGCATTATTAGCGACTTGTGCCTTTAGAACTTAGAAGTCCTTGGTTTAGATTATTTAATAGCTCAGCTATAAACCTATGATTATGATTATATTGTGTTAGTTCTTTTCTCGTTGTTAAGTCCTTTATTTCTTGTTTAAAATGCAGTTTTACTAGCTTTGATTTGTTATTTATATATCTCGGTTGGTTGTACTCTTGTTGAGCATATAAGCATGTGGTGTTCTGGTTTATATAATTTCTCTTGCTTTCTACTTGGTAAGTTACTTACACATGTATCTCATATTCAGATATGGAGCTTTACTATGAAGTCTGCATGCTGCAAGCACGTAATTGTCATCCAGACTGATCCCAAAAATTGTGAGTATGTGATCATAAGTGGTGCTAGAAAAAAGACTGAAGAATATGACAATGAGGATGCTGAGACAATGGCACTTCCGGCTGATGAAGGTTTGTTTTCTACTTTTCTTATTGTGTGATCACGGCCTTGGCCAAAAGCTACCACTACTTTATTGATTGCTCTTTAAGTGATGTTACCAACGAATTTACTGGACTTGGTGTTCGAATTCAAGTATGAACATCGGATGTCACTGAAATTGGAAAAATGGAAAGTAAACTCTGGTTACTATTTGAGGTTATTACTTGCCAGGTCTCTGGATCTTAAAATCCTCAGTAGATAACCAAAGTTTTCAAGAAGTCCCTCAATTTTTGGAGTAGGGAGACATTTGTTGCCTTCATCAGTCTCCTGTCAGCAATCGTGGTACGTTGAGGGAATGTTGACCTCAAGGAGACCAACAGGACTAGCCTGTCTTATATTCAACCATTATGAGGGATTTGTAATGGTGATATGAAGTCTTGATGACCTCCTTGGTTTTGTGAAAATTTTGAGAAACTTATTTGAATCATTAAGTGAAAGAAACTTATTTGTTATTTGTTCAGAGAGGGGGAAGCTTGTTGACCCATTTTATCGCCTCGAGCACCAAGAAGAGGATCTAAAGAAGAAAAAGGAAGCAGAGCCTGTGCTTGTGCGGCTTCAAGGTGCAAGTAATGCTCGACACACTGATGACCACGCCATCGACAAGGCTCTTCGTGCCCGACTAAGGGTGTGAAATAACCCCCTCCCTTCCTTTCTTCTTGCTTTTTTTTTCTTGTGGAATCATGATCTCTAACTTGAGTACTTCATTGGTTGCTTCTGCAGAGTCAAAAGCAGAGAGTTGCAGAGGAAGAACTTGCTTCCAAGAAGATGGGCCTCAGCATTCGGCTCCTTCCTGCATCGGACGAATATACTCCTGTCGCTGCCCACACAAAGTTCCATCACAAGTTTGAAACAAACGAGAAAGATAAACGCGCCCTGATCAAAGCAGGGTCAATCTTTTCCAACTCATCATCTGGGATTGAGAAGAGACGGTTGGAGCTTGAAGCAAAGAGGAGGAAGATCAAAGCAGCTGAAGTTTCCAGCTTGTTAGCGGGAAGCTATAAGCCGTCCTCATGGACGACTAGTGCTACACCCTCAAGGCACGAGTAGATGATAGAAGCGGATGTTGATATTCTCTCTGGAATTTGCTCTTTACATCATGTTGGATCTGACATGTAATGTGTATAATATACTCCTGTTTGTATGAGTTGATGATTTCGTGTGGAATGTTCTCCCGGACTGATGTTTGTGCTGTTGAAGCTTAATAAAGTCAGGAAACATCATGATGGGTGTTGGCTTATGTTGCCGATTGCTTGTGCTCAGTGATTCAAGTAATGGTTCATTTCTTGTTAGGGCCTCATCTCTTGTTTATGTTTTTGTTTCTTCGAATGTAAAGTTCATGTCACATGTTTTACGCTGCATCAAACACATCTACGTAAATGATGCTCCATCTTCATAATCAAAGAAATCATACGAGGCTACAATACAGATAATGGGAGTTTACTTGCTCCGTTCCACGATTAGGATTTGTCATTTTTTAACACACAAACTTGAGTAGTTTCGATTCACTTTTGAAGTGCACTTAACAAAACCCTGGTAGATTGGTAAGCTCGTACACTCTACACGGATGTGTCCTTCAAAACAGCGAGACTGAGGCCACATAATGGACACTCTATATATTCATGATATTCTTGTCAAGAATCTCCATATATTTCTTCATAATTAATTATTGAATCTGTCAAATATAACAGATGACTATCTAACTGATACGTACTTAATTTCTTAACTCAAGTATATTATTCTATTAAAAGAAATTAATTAAAATAGAGCACGTAACGTATCTCTTGCCTTAAATGCTGGAGAAACAATGAAATGTAATTGAAAAGGTCTCTTCATTTTGCTCCTGTTGCAGAAAATTGTCTCTGTTATCTACGGTTTTTCCTCTGTTGATCAAGGGAGAGCCAAGTGCCATAGAAAATGGCTGATCTTCCTCATAAGTCGATTCTCCAAAATGATGCCCTCTTGCAGGTGCGTCCTTACACAAATGTTTTTGTCCTTCCAATGATACCTTTGGCCTTTTGGCGCCTCGCAGCATGGTTCTCGATCTGCTTGACTTGATTACTATTCTGTGTGGCAGTACATTCTGAATACGAGTGCATACCCAAAGGAGCACGAGCAGCTAAAGAAACTAAGGGAGACTACTGCTGAAAAATATGGCTACAAGTACTTCACAATATCCCTTTGAAATCTTGTTTCGACTGTTTTTAAATTTAAGTGTTATCTAATCTACTGAGCGTTCGATTGAACGGTTGCATCGCAGGAGCGTAATGAATGTACCAATCGATGAAGCACAATTTCTATCGATGCTGTTGAAACTGATGAATGCCAAGAAGACACTAGAAGTCGGAGTCTTTACAGGCTATTCTCTCCTTGCTACTGCTCTTGCATTACCGGAGGATGGAAAGGTTTGTAACATTTTTTGATATATATCCTTCGTATATGTCAACTTCGTATTATCTATTTTGGGGCACCTGAATATAATTGCCCGGTTAGACCATCACTGCCATTGGAGACTTTTCTGATCAAGTTGTTCATGATCAGAGGCAGCATATTTCATAACATGGCCACATTGATTTAAAGAGCGGTCGATTCTTTAGGTTGTAGCGATTGATGTGGACAAAGAAGCATTTGAGACCGGATTGGCGTTCATGAAAAGTGCAGGAGTTGATCACAAGATAAATTTCATTCAATCAGATGGCATGGCATGTTTAAAAGATCTCCTCAACAAGGTAAGCGCTCAAGCTTGAAGTTATAAGCCACAAAAATAATGTTTTTCACGTCCCAATTCTTATATCAAAATAGTACCAAAATGCTCGAACCAGTTGGGATACCATCAAAATAATTACGTTAAAGTTGTTAAAACTTATAAGATGAAATTGACTTCAATGTGAGGATTAAGTATGAAATCGGCATAATCGGAGTTATGGTTTTTTAATGCAGGGTGAAGAGGGGAGCTTTGATTTTGCGTTCATGGATGCGGACAAGAGAAGCTACATAAACTACCACGATATGCTCCTAAAACTAGTTAAGATCGGAGGGGTCATCGCGTATGACAACACGCTCTGGTTTGGTTCGGTTGCTCTTCATGATCAAGACCCGATGCCTGAAACACTCAGGAAATTTAGGGGTCCTGTCATGGAACTGAACAGCTTCCTGGCGAATGATCCTCGTGTCGAATCAACCATTCTTTCCATTGGAGATGGGCTCACCCTTTGTAGACGCCTTCATTAGACGAGTGTGCAAGAACAAAGTCCCTTCGCATTCTGCGAAGTACTTATTTGGCACTTCTTGCAAGGATGTCATGGTTCTGCTTGAACTAATCTCCAACGCTTGAGGATTTAGACAACTAATTTCCTTTTGTCATTCACATATTGCTATAATTGATCTCTAATGTTTGAACTGGACACAACTTACATGTATAATTTTATTGTACATGTTACTGGTATGTTGATACAAGTCAATTGTTGAAAGCATAGGCTCCCTTATGGGCCGCTGGAATCCTTCAAGCTGCAACAACTTCCAGGATAACTAGCTTAAATAGTGTAAAATAGACATTAGTAGTTGGCGATGAGCGGGATTTGACTAGGTACTCCGATGTGCTATAACCTCTGATATATTCCTGAAGAATATTGTGTGAAAAATGAAATTACGTAGCATCCTTGATGACGATATGATCATATCATATGTTCTTGAACGGAGAAGCAGCTTAATCGACAAGGCTAGGAAGCTCTAAAAGTAAATCTTTTTCTCCAGGGTCGTTTCCCCTAATCTGCGGGACAGACTTGAGATTCTACACGATCATGCATAGAGGGGACGTCGTTCCACTTCCAGAGTCGTGGGTATGATTTCACTCTAGATACAGTTATTTCAGGATCGAGTGCGAATTAAGCTCGTATCTTATTACTATGTTTATTATATATCCCTGGTGAGCAACCGTATTCTTCTTCTTTTTCACATCATTATAAAGTTTTGCTTCTAAAATCATCAGAGTCAAACAAAAATCGTTGTCATTGAATAAGTTGGATTAAGTTTACTTTTACAATCATCATATCATAACTCAAAATTCATGATCCAGGACGATAGAAGAGATGTTACGATTCAGGAGGGAACCTAAGATGAATATAATACGCATGTGAATTGAGCCAATTTATTAATTAAAAGTTTATATATATTGCATTCTCTTTTTTTCCTTCACGATCTATATAAATAAAACATAATCACATATATCCTCAATAAAAGATTCATACCTTGACACATCATTGTTGCACTAGTGGATTTTTGCACTTCAAGCATGGATAACAGTCTGAGTATATTCCTAATTCCCTTTTACAGTGTGTGAAATGAAAGGAGCAGAATCCTCGTTCGTTATCAACTAACCATCCCATAGTTGGGCCTTGTTCTACTGGTTTTTGTCCAATTCCATGGGAGGGGCTCCATACATTGCTAGCTTTATCATCAGAACAATCAGCATCGTGTACCTAAATCATTGCAACTTGGGAACTTATACCTTATATTGAGATGTGATGAGTTAAATGGTTATCCATGTCGACTGCGGAGAAAAAAAAGTAATTTATATATATAAACAATTCATAACTATTTATTTAAATTTTTTGGTTGAATATAAGTTCAATTTATATATTTATGCTACTCAAGCCCAGATTCGTTTCTACTGTATGTCTCATACCGTTATATGTTATCACTGTCAATGACTATAATTGACGCACCTATGGCTTCACAAGAAGACTGATTTTTGTCCAATATAACCCCTGGTAGGATTCATCCTTATTAGTAATGTTCCAATAGGTTGCTAAACAAATTAACATGATTGTAGATGGAATAACATTCTGATCATAAAAATCAAGGAGGATACTGGATGCTTCATAACTATGGTTATATGTTAATTGCAATAGTAAGTTTTAGCATGGAAAAACTGAAATGTGCCGCACATCTGAGGCTCCGGTTGCAGTTGGGGCTTCTTCTGGACCGCTGGCTTCCTCGGCTAGATTAGCATCCTTGACACCACGAACAATGTACTCATCAAAGCAGTCTTCGATGGTCCTGAAGGTCTCGCTGGGGTAGAGCTCGGTCACCTCGACTTCATCAGGCTTGTCGATTGGGAAATTTACTTGGCATCCCTTGATGAAGATGTCGTGTGTGAATGCTGCTACTATGCTTTCGGGGATGCGATTTTCTGCACATCCAGGCACATCAAGAAAATGACGGAGTGTGTGTCAGTATCATTTGGAACAGAACGACATCGTATTATTCTTTCCTATGCACAGCAGCACCCTTTCCTGCATCATGTGTACACATATTTTTCTAATACCCGAAAATGCAATGCAGAATACAAGGAGGTGAAAAAGTTTGGCATTACCTGTGGCAGCTTTTAGCAGATCCTCTTCAGTGATGGTAACACGCGGTAGGGTCTTCCCAATCTTCTTCTCCCATATTGATGCTAGCTCATTCATATTCAGGTAGTTACAAGGCGGTCGAAAATGAAGGATCTTGTTCAAGGTACGTGGATCGTCCACTGCTTTCATCGTGAATTTTCCAATGTCCGATCCGGCAACGAAATAGGCTAGATGCGTAAAAAAGAGCAAGCATAAAACCCTGACTCATTATTTTCGTTTCCAATACCTTAGAAACTCTCTCCAATGAGGATTGCTTATCAAAACATTTCATGATATCATTACCCTTCGTATTAGAATTTCTGATATGAAAGTGAAGGTTGGAAAAACAATATTTATATGAAAGTACCTTTGACAGTGCCATCGCCATAAATCTGGAACTGATCAAGGGGAGGACTAACTTCAGCAGGATGAGTGTTGTCGTGATAAGGCCAGGAAGCAATCGAGTTGCAACAAATATAGGTGTACGGAACCCCTGATTCCTCGACGGCTCGTCGAACCTGACACTTCTCCTTGTACATGGTCAGCCCTGGCTCTACAGGGTTCGCTCGGTCTACATCGTGACCAAACTCCGAAGGCAAGAATCTCTGTGTATCTCATCAGTAACCATTTACCAGTTATTACTTCAGAACTAAAACAAGAAACACGCATTTACCTATGCCTATATGCCCACTTAAGGTCTCTCTGTTCAAACTAAGGCAGCAATCTATGACGAAGGTAGTATTATAAGAACTTAAACGTGTCTACGGTTAGTAACTATCGTGAAACCAACTCTATTAAAAGTCCGAATTGATGGTAGAAGACTCAACCAATGTATTCCTAACAATAACCGAATATCCGTCGGAAAATGAAGGGTTACTCGAAAGAATGTTTCTTCCCCTACAACAAAATGCAAAAGGTACATACCTTGACAGTTCCAACAGCTTTGATGGCTTCAACAAGAGGGATCTGATCCAACACATTTGCTCCGCCCACGACAGATATGACGACGTCGATCTCATTCTCCTTCAACACCTTCTCCATCCAATCTTTGTCATTAGCAATCCCCTGAAAAATAAAACGTTACACACACACATACAAACTCATTTCTCTGAACTACTAGCATGAATAAGAAATTTATTTTTCGTGTATGAACCGAGACCAACATTATTCTGCATCTATAATTATGAGAAGCTTGTCATTGACTGTACATACTTGCATAGGGATGGCACCTTTGTCGACGAGGGACTTGACATCTTTCTTGGTAGTAGGGGAAACAACAGCACTTGGCCGGACGACGATGAAGGTCTTTCTGCCTGAGTCCAAGCTAGCTTCAGCGATTATCCTGCCCATGAACCCGGTGGCTCCAACGACAAGTACAGGAGATGATCCCTTTGTTTCCAGATATTCATGAGTTGAAACGGTCATTGGGTGTTTTGATCCCAATCTCTTCATTCCAAACTACGCTTGTCCTCTGCCTCTCTTGGTTGGTATGATATGATGAGAAACAGAGGAATAAATTTATTATGAGAAAGTTGTTGAAACCCAAGATGTTTTCGTGAACTTATAGGATGGGAATATCACTCCATCTCGTTTTCAAGAACTCGGTATCATTGCATTATTGTATATAACGTAACATTACTCCATATACTACTCCCTCCATCGAAGGAAGTACCAGCATTTTCCTCTCTTTTGACCATCCCAAAAGAATCACAAAATTTCTTTATTTAACAGGTTTCTCGCATTAAAAGTAGTATTAAATCAGATTAATTTGCTAAAATAATGAATTTGCATAGACTGTGGTCATGGTGATCTGGAGGAAGTAATAAAGTAGTGGTGATCACATAATACTACCTCCGAAAACATAACGGTTTGACTTGACATGAGATTTTGTATATGTGTTTAATTTGTATTGATGATGAAGTTTATTATATCAATTATGAGAGAAGTTAGTGACTATACAATAGCTGATTTGATATTTTTATTTTTATGAAAAGATTTTCATACAAGGAAACGTTCCATTTAAAACTAGTGTTGCATTTTTCGTGAGACGAAATGAATACTATAATAGAGACTACTAATCTGTTCAAGAGATATGAAACTTATGATCACATATGATCAGAGAAGTTATCTCAAAGTCAATCTTTCTTGACTTTAACTATCCAGCTTAACTTATCAAATGAAGCAGTCGATGAGCTCTTTGATTTAGATAATGTAATGTCGATGAAGAACTTGATATTGAATGCGGCCAAAATCACCGTTCGTTGTATTGCATGGTGAATTATATATAAGGTTGTACATGGAGAGATTTGATGTGATAACAATATCTACGAAGTATAATAACAGAATATCTATGCAATAATTAAATCAAGGAAGGTCCATATTTTTCTGATTTTCTAAACTTGGGCTTATAGTCGACATATCTTTCAATGACTCATCGGAACAAGACAACATATATTCGGTTTGTGATGGTGAGTCCGTCAGCGAACGCTAATTTCAAAGATCTTCTGAATTTACGGGTTATTCGATTGGAAAAAAATAATTCTTCGGGATTTCCTTTTGAGGAGGACAGCATATATTCACCTAAAGTAGATCGGTACCTCGCAGAGTGAAGCAAGCTACCAGTACCTCGCAGAGTGAAGCAAGCTACCAGAACATGAGCTGAACATATAAATTCTTATGAATCTATATTAATTTCTCTGTTTTTCCATGACAGAAACGAAAGAGTTCATAAATTCTCTGTAGAAACTTCATCTACAGTTCACTTAATTCTCCTTTATGGATTATGGTAGACTTCATAAGAAACTACGTTACCTTCGTATGCAGTTAGTTGCTGCCCTGAAAACGTATCCTAGACAAGACTTATACGTTCACAAAGTTTTTTTTTTTTTACATCATAATAAATTTAGACTTTAATTACCTTCCAAGTAATGTTGGAGTTTTAATTACAGCTCAATAATTCAATGGATAACTCAGGGCTTCTGCTGCAAAACTTATTATGTTTTACTTTTAACCAATCTCTCATACGTTACATCTGTATTTTATAGACCTATATGCGACACGGTACCATATCATACTGATGGTATCATTGAAAAGATATTGTACCAATCTAGCAATCCACAACTTGAACGACTATTTTTATGTTTGCTCTATATATAAGCTAGACGTCAAACCTGTAATGACATTTAAGCGGGACATGTTTGTAGGATCCAATGAATACATAAACTATTTTGATGATATTTTTCGGGTGAATATTAAATTTCGGATCTATGAGCCATAAACACGTGGAAAAAAAGGGGGTTGTACAGTGACATGGGCTTCGAAGAGCCCATTCAAAAAACTCATATAAATCCCACATTGGAATCACATACCTGTCATGTGGAACCAAATCGCATACCTTACAATCGGATTGTAACAGTCCATCATGCTTCGTAGTCCCAGCGCCCATGCGGAGGCTGACTTTGTGGTAGCTCTTTCTAGCCCCGGACGAACATTGCAATGCCAGCGTCGCATCGCACGATTGTAACTTGGAGACATAATGGATAACTGCTCAGTGAAAGGGAGAATCTCACCCACATTGAAATCTCATACTTATGATATGTGAATCAAATTTCATACCTTACAATTGGATCATAACCTCATAACATACTCCCCGTGGCAACAAATTTTTTGGGCAAATTGTTGAAATTGGTGCTACTTAGATATTTTATTTTTAATAAAGAATATGTTTCTGTTATGAGTAAGTCAGATGGCTATGACACGGATTAGGAAAATTGGTTGTTAAGTTGCAGATTTGCGAGTTGTTAGCATCAAAATTGGTTTATTTCCTATATATATTTGTACTCGTTTTTTTTTTTATGTAGTTTCTAATTTGATAAGGAATTATATCAAATCAGATATAATATATCCATTAATTCATTTCACAATTGACAAGTAGAATTAACTCAGTAATAAATCGTTTCCCTCCTAATATGAGGTCAAATGTTTGACACCTGATGACATATAAACAATAGTCCATATCATATACTTGACGAGATCATGTGAATATATTTCTTATCAATTATGATGAGGCCCATATGGAAAAGACAAAACATAGCTATGGATCTGATTGATATCATTTCTATTTGTTGGTTATTTATTTTCATTTCATTGGCTCATAAAAATGAAGTGTTTTTTTTCTTCTGATTTTGTTTCTGAAATGGATAAAATGAAAACAAAAAAAAAAAAACTTGAAAAACTAGTTTTTCACTTTCTATTTTCTACTTGATTTGAGTACAATATTTAATATCGTCTTGATAAAAAATTCTTTTATTTTATAAAATAATTTTGATTTTTATTACTGATTTATGTTTTAGTTATTAATTTTGATTTTCAAAATAAACGACACACCAAACTGTCCCTGCATGTCGGCACGGCCCAAGCGTGATATCAAGACACCTTTACGGTTCCACGATCATGTCTATTAGATTAGTATCCCTCGTTTCTAAGACTGCAGTAGTTATTTTTCTTTCCTAGAAAATAGGCAAGTCATGTTTCCATATCCTTGCAAGTTTGCAACTCTTTAATAGAGGATGAAATTGTGAGTCAAGGTGTAATATACTTGAATTCATTCTTTCCCTTCCATATTGTTGGTTCTCACTCAAAAAGAACGGTGATAGAAGTGGGTTAAATTAGACACATTCATCAAAGCATGTGACATTTGCTCATGATATTAAATCTTTATATTTTATCTCAAAATTATTTGACAATGAGAGCAATAGTTTAGAATCTATGTATATATTTATATTCTTTGCATCCAATCTGATGTATTTTTCGAATTTGAAGCTCGAACATATATTTAAGGTAACGCGGAGCATTGGGCCGTTGGTCCTAGCGGACTTTAATATCATATTAAATCGGTTTGGTTTCATTTCAAAATCAATTGACAATAAAAAAATAATATAAAATCTATATATGATTTTATATTCTTTACACCCTACCCGATGTGGGTTTCTAGGGAGTCGGATAGTTGGCGGTTGGAAACCAACAGCACAGAGTGTTGTTTGGTTTCATTTTGTTTTTTTTTTTTTTT